>CAXHUL010000527.1:0-31000 GCA_964019695.1 Loripinus fragilis
TCAGTACTCTCAGTGCTTTGATTTAATTATTGGAATAGAAAAATTGACAAATTATGCAAACGGTGAAAATCCTGATGAGACGGCTCATAAGGAGCTGTCTCATCTGGATTTCCACTGTTTGCAAAGGTATGTCTGAATTTACCTGATGTCCGAAGTTACCCGACTTTACCCTAGCTCAAAGACATAGGACTTGTGGATGCAAAACTGTGTAGATCTTCATCAGAAGCCAGCTGATTTAAAGGCAGTTTAATCCAACCAAATAAAGAATGTACGTTATACAAAATCTGCTTGGTTATCATTTTCTTATTGCAACATTCCATTGATCCAGTTTGATATAATAAATTAATAAGAAGTTATCATTTGAGCCTCGATGCGAGAAAACCTGTCTTCAGGGTTTCTGTCAAAGCAAGTTTCAAACCAGTCTCCTCAGCTACAAAGACTAACTAGAAAATTGAAATTTCACCTATAGCAAGTTTACATATGATACTTTCCAAATGGTGAATAACTATGGCTCTGATCAGACTGCGCGGATGCGCAGGCTGGTCTGCGGCTGTGTTGTTCGCCAACCTCCGAAGACAGGTTTTCTCGCGTCGAGGCCCATTTTGAAATTTGTAAGAATTTATGGCTACTCATGACATGGTGCTTGCTATATAAAACAGACTAACTAGTCTATACATACCATTCTTCCAATCATAACCAACTTTGGTCCCAGCTCTTTATGTACAGAGAATATATGCAACAAACGCAGGAAGAATGACACAAAATTTAACGCCAGAAACACTCTGCCAGCCTCAAATGAGTTTTCTGAGGGTATAAACCTAAGCACCATTCCTATTATAAAGAGAACTATTGTTATGATGTCCACAACATTCCACGTGTCCGAGATATAACTCAACAATTTTGTGCTTAGGCTGTTGGATGACGTAGAGATAACCTGAAAAAAGGAAAATATACGTATAGTGTTGTGCAATAAAACATGATAAGACCACACATTTAATTGTGAATATAACACCATTTCAATATCTGCCACAAAATAATGTTTTATAATGAAATAATTGTCCTCTTTAAAAATCGAAAAATCCTGGTTAAAGCATTTGCGCCAAGACAAAATACATCTGAAAATGTTGTCTGCTGAAGTCGTCTGCTGCAAATAATTGCCTAACATTACTGACGAATTAAGTGAAGGAGCAAACAGTGTGGACCCAGATCAGACTGCTCCTATACTAGCAGTCTGATCTGGGTCCACACTGTTTGCCATAGAGGCTACTTAAACATTTCAGCAGACAAGAAAAGCAGACAACTTTTGTTGCGATTGGCGCATTAAGGGATATATTATCCCTAGTGGCTACCTGTATCTTAAACAAGCTATGACGGTTCGGCTGTATTGCAGTTTGAGCTGTATATACATACAGTCGAACTTCGATGGCACCGTCAGTGCAAGTTTGACCCATCCATGTGTTCGAGCGATACCTAGCCTGACAATTTTCAAGTTGGTTCATGTGTACTTTATGTCATGACGGACCGACCAAAGTTGCAAATCGCATCTGACACCTCTCACTGATCAATAACCCTTTGCACGCTAGAGTTAAAATGATAAGCCGCATGTGCTAGCATATGAACCTGTTGAAAGTAAATACATTTATCAGCATGCGCATATGCGCAGGCTGATCAATGCATTTGCTATCGAGTAAGCTGTACTGTTTTTCTTCTAGTGGGTAGATTCCTGTTTATGTGTCGCTACAGTTCATGTTCGGTTGTTTATCGTTTCCTTTAGAACAATAAAAGAAAAAAAACAATTTTGTTTCTTATTATTTATCCACAATGTGCAAATTTCAGTTAATAACAACAAATAAAAACATGAAAAAATGACAAACTCCCCAGGATGACTACAATAAAGATGTGGATCAGACTGTACCGTCGCACAATCTGATACCTGTCTTTATCCAGCCAGGCATGTTTTACTCATTTTGACATGTGAATTCTTGATTACAGAACATCTCATTAATTGTCTTTAATTATTTTCAGCCACCCTACTAAGTGGTGACTCAAATCTTTGATCTGATAAATTGCCGATAATTACTTCACCCGTTCCGCTCGTCAGTTAGGTAACCCAAGGGTGAAATCATCATTGTCACGGAGCGCTTATGAAAATATCAAGCGTGTGACTGATTCATGTAAAGAAATATTTTGGTCGAGCCATCATAGCATTTTTACATGAAAAATCACCCTGCGGACCGTGCTTTGAGTTCGAGCCATCGCTGTTCGAGCCTGGGGTGTATTTTAACATTAAATGTATAGGGAAATTGCCGGGACCAACGAACGAGTTCGAGCGATCCCTGGTGTTCGAGACAGGCAAGTTTGAGCGACCAAAGTTCGACTGTAATTAAAGTTTACATAAGAAAGAAAATGTTTTTCTTCACTCATTAGTTCTGATTATAATGAACTTATATTATCACATGTGCATAAAGTCTTTAACCTTTTCCTTCATGAATACTCATGCTAAGCTCCACCCACTATGAAATATCATATAAATAAACTTTCACATTTTACAAAGATTTAAGAAATTATTTGTCAGGTTCACTTGTGTAGGATCAGATATAGCATATTTCCATAAGCAAACAGAGTAGACCCTGATCAGGCAGCTAGTCTAACAAGAGCTGCCTGATCTGTGTCTGCTCTGTTTGCAAACACTTCAAAAGGCGTCTCTATGAGGTAAAGGGTAATAAACAGGAATATACAGCTATCTAGTGTGGCTAGAGGCCTTAAAACTGGTCTGAACCTTAATCTGCATCCATGCTTTGTGTGTGAGAGCAGGAAATGTTCTGGCAAGATGAACAAATATCTCGTTCCGATGGATACACACATATTTAGTGTCATCCCTGCAAATGACACTAATGAAAGCATGTTCGGACACCAAAACTTTTCCTCACCATGAGCTGTGAGCGAACCTCGGACCTCCAGCACCAGAGGCAGGTTGGCTAACCAGTGAGCTGGCACTATTTAAAAATTGACTTTATGCTCATGTGATAAGTACAAATATCTCATGTGCAAAATTAAACACCTGGCCCCAAAGGATAGCTGATTATGACTATAAGTATGTGATATGGGCTTCAATATGACAAAACCTGTCTTCAGGGTTTCTGACAAAAGTCTTTTCAGCTACAGAGACTAGCTAGAAAATTGAAATTTCATTTGTAGCAAGTCTAGATATGATATTTTCCAATAGGCTAATAATAAAGGTGCACACTGACCAGTCTGCACCGATGTTGTTTGCCAACCCCAAAAACAGATTTTCTCATGTCGAGGCCCATATAAAGTACTATTCTGTCATCTGTGACACTCCCATTTAAATGCATGTGTGCACACATGCACATATTTGCACACATGCACATATTCAAACACCACACGCATCAACACAACAATGGGACACAAAGTAAATCAAGGAATAAACAACCACACAGAACCACCACCTTGGAACAAACAGCAGCTAAAGCCACCACAGCTCATACATTATCTGGGTCACTTCTCAAGAAAACCTCAATAATTATCAGATTTATATATGATTTTTCTACTCCTTACAATAGCTAAAGAGATCAAAGGGGGTAGAAACTGGAAGTTTCCTATAGAATCAAGACAAGTGAACACTACCGATATCCAAGAATATAACAATCCACCATGAGTGTCCATGTAGGATAGAGATATCTCACCAGAGGGGTTGGAATTTTAATCAGGAACAGGGCTTGCCGAGTCCCTGGTTAAATTCCAACCCCAAGGGTGAGATTTCTCTATCCTACATGGACAGACTCATGATGGATTTTTTTCTCCCACTTTTCTTATGTTTTTTGTTGGAACATAAAAAGTCCAAAAAACGTGAAAAATTGAACTTTTTACTCGTGGATTTACATTATTCTGAGTTCACAAGTGTTTTTATTGGGTATTTAAATGGGTGGAAACACAGTTTGCACCTCGTTATTGACTGGAAATACGATTGGAGCATTAGTTAAGTTGTGAAATACAAAATAAAATCCTGCTTGGCTCCCTGTGCCATTAGCGTCACATTGCCATTATCTTCACGTGGTGCACGTTCGGTAACATCATCAACGTTATTATGACGTCATTCCGTAGCGCTTACCCTTACTTGATGCCTTTGAGTTACTTAGGCGCAATATATTTGTCATTTGAATATCTGTTTTTGGAGAAAAAAAAAGAATATTTTACTCTGCCCATGTAAGAAAGCAGTCACATGGTCATCTAAGATAGAAATTTTTTACATGAGCTAACAGCCTATCTTACATGGGCAAAGGTGGGAGAATAATATTTCTACTTCTAACAGTAATCATATAAGCTTGGTCAAAGAAGGTAGAGGATGAGAAAAAATAAGAAATTTTACAAATGATCTAGACAAGTGTATACTACACGTATTCAAGATTTTTCCTGATTATATACAGTCTTACTACTTCTTACAGTAACTATATGGAAGGTCAAAGGAGGAACTTAAGGTTAATAAATGAATGAATTATTTATTTATTTAAGTGTCACCAGTGTATACAATACAAGTGAACTTGTGCCTCTAACAAAGTTTCAATTCAAATTTTCCTTGTATACTTATAGGAACAAGGTACAGGATCTCCTCATTGTGAGGATCTATTTTTAAACAGACAAACAGTTTGAATGACCCCTGTACTGTTACAGCAAGTTTTTAAAAATAATTCCAGCTGGGTCTAGTGATTTCTGATGAAGCTGATGCAAGCTTGTAAGAGTTTTGTTTTTGATAAAACCTAGGCACAAGAAGGCATTTAAATACTCTTCCAGAAGGCCCTAAACACCCATTTCTAGTTTAGTTTTACATTATCGTCTAAAAATAATATTTGGTTTTGTTCGTTAAGGAAACATACTTTGATATTAGTCAAGCCATATTGGACGTAAGTTTAACATTTAGACTAGTATAAATTTTCAATAAACAATTCTACCAGATTCCAAAGCTGCTATTTGTTATCATATGTCATTTAGCCATGGCCTGAGTAAATAACCAGGAAATCTCTATCAGTTGATCCAGTGGCCTTGATTTTTCAGATTTCTACCTTATTCCCTAAAGTATGTAGCTCTGATGCCTCCTACAAATTTCCAGGGGTGGATCCAGGATTTCTGGAAAGGAGGTTCTTATGTATAAAAGTGTGGGGGTTCACTTTGCTGATTTTATCTTTTTTTTCTCAAATATCCCACGAAAATGAAATAATTTGGTCTCACTGAGATATCAAAAATGTGAAAAGATAACAATGGGCAGATAGACAAAGAGAACAGACCATTCTATAAGCTGACCTTGAGCTTAGCTTCATGTGAGCTTAACAACAACATTAGAGTATTGATGTGTCCAAAAATTAGTAATTCTGGTAGCTGGGAAACAGCTGGGAAACAGAAACATTAATTAAAATAGGTCTGCTGCAAGCAAAGATTTATGAGAAAAATACATATAAAGCATAAAAATATCAAATGGTTGTGTTACAGGTTTAAAGCACACACTTTTGTTAATCGCAACAAGACATCACATAAAATCTATGTTCGCAAAAGCCTTTGAAAGAAACAAATAAAAGCATGAAATAAAACAAATAATTACCATTGCTTCAGATAAAACCTGTATATAAAGTGACAATATAAGTTATACTTTATAGCAAGGTTTTATATGGATAATGCTCTAAAATTTCTTACACCTTTCTCTTTCTATTCTCAAATGAAATGTCGGTTTTCAGGGACTGAATTCACAAAATGGATGCCAGAACAAACTTCTTCAGAAGCAGTCTGATCTGGGTCTGCCCTATTTGTCCAGGCTGTTTAGGCAGACAACTGGTGTTCTAATTTTAGAACATTTACCGTAGCCTCAAAGCCAAATGGCATGTTTCATGTTAGAAGAATGATTGTGCCCTAAAAGTGACTATTAGAGTCACACCTGGTAGGCAGCAATTGAAAACGTTGATACTATCGATGAACGTAGATCAAAAATAGTTAGAAACAGAGTTTTTGATTGCCATTTGTCACCCAACTGGTGACAATTGAAAACACTGTTTCGAGCGAGTTTTGATTGGCGTTCGTTGATTGTTTGAGTGTTTTTGATTGCCGCCTATCCGGTGTGAGAATGAACAAAACAAGAAATGCTCACCTAGACATTGGTAAAGAATAATCAAATAAGTTAATGTAAAAATAAAAAGCACACAAAAAAGGTCATGCTCCTACAAGTGTACACTGAGTACTTTATAAATTGTTTACACCAGAGAATAAGCTAGAAATAGTCACCCTAGGGGCCAAAATTTCGCCCTAAATGGGACCCAGGGAGATCCCACTCCCTAAAAGAATTTTTTTTTTTTTTGCAATTTTCATTCAGTCACTTTTTTTTCTTTTTACAATTTTCATTCGGCCACTACATAAACACAAGCTGTGGTGACAATCTACTACCACTGCATCTTATTTCTCCTTCCACTTAATGGCAATTGTAAGTGTAACGGCTAATTTGCTTTCAAATTGACAGAAAATGTCGTAGTTTTGCGATATAACTTCTCCCTATCTGATTGTCACTTCTCCCTAATTTTCCTGGAGGGAGAAGTCACTTCTCCCTACTATCAGGACCCAGCTTGAACCCTGGTTTACACAATATGAACTTTTGATTTCCAGTAAATTCAGTGGGTGCAATTTCATCATTAATATTGAATTATCTTCTGGGTGAAAAACAATGTAGATTCTGATCAGCTGGCTTCGGATGAAACCAGCTGATATTTCAATTTGAGAGTATACAGTTTTGAAAAAATATGTGCTTAGTGCACTTACACGATTGAATAGAGTAAACAGAATAAAAATCAGTAAGAATGAAATGTAAAAAAAAAATCTTAAGAAATTTACAAAATATGAAAACTGCACAAAAGAACTGCTTTAATTACTGTAGAAAATGCAAAGGAAGAAAAATTGCTTTATTGCACTTCTTTTCATACACTATTGTTGATACAAATAAAATTCAATAAATCAATTTTGACCATTGATGTTAACGAAAATGCATGAACACAGATGAAAAAAATTGATAGAACAAATAAATCATAATGCAACACAAATAGACCTATCATAATAGCTAGTATATTTAACTAATCATAAATGATAATGCAAGCAGAATGGACCAATCACAATAGCTAATAGATTTTACCAATCATAATGCAAACAGAATTGACCAATCATAATAGTTAAAAGATTTAACCAATCATAATGTGAGCAGAATTAACCAATCATAATGCAGACAGATTTAACCAATCACAATGCAGTCATGTACTCACTATATCTCCTTCAATCTAGTGAATCATGCATAAGCAAAAATTATCGCAACTACTGCACATGCTCCTCAGGGTGCACACTTAATGGGTTTTTTACACTATAAATGTGCAGGGACCTAGTAAAGGTACAGAATGGCATGTGCCGCATTTTAGTTTTTATGAACACTTGGAATTTTGTGCTCAGTTAAGTTGAGCATGAATTTTTTTTAATAAACTCGGGGCCAGGAGTAGGGTTGACCCTTGGCTACCCATAGAGCTCCCATTGCAGACTGATCAGACTGCATGGATCCTTGTGGCCAGTCTTTGATGGAAGCTCTATGGGTAGCCAAGGGCCCAACATTTCTCCAGGCTGTAAACCTAAGATCTTTACTGTAAGAACATGCCAACTTGCACCTAATGCTGGATACCAGCCCCTGAGGTTATAAAACTTTTTTTCATGCTCAACTCAAATGAGCACAAAATTTCAACTGCTAATAAAAACTAAAATGCTGACAAATAAAGAAGTTTCTTGCTTTTAGTCTCTCAGATGTGTATATATCATGCTAATAAATGTTAAAATGCCAACAATTGTTGCCATTTTAACATTTATGAGCAGGATAAATTTCATGCTGTGCTGAGTTGAGCACGAAAAAAGTTTTATAACCTCAGGGCCTGATTTTCAATAATTCCAGTGCTGTTCCTTCATAATTAATATAATTTCATCCTGGGGCTGAATAAGTGTGGATCCTGATCAGTATCTAATCTAAATATGCTGAATTAATATTGATAATATTAGATACATAAAAAAGAATAATATGCAAAATCAATCATTGTTCTGCTGAATAAGATAATTATAACACTAGATAGGAGGCAATCCTGAGCATATTTTTTGAACAAAATTTCATTTAGTGATTCACAAACAAATTCATAGGCAAAATGATCAGTCTGGGTTGCAATGCTTTCCGGTGTAACGTCATCCAAACAATTTGGGGCTCATTTTAAGTATCACCAAGTTCAAATCCCATGATTTAAACATGGATATTTGTAAATGGGTAGAATATAAGTTTGTATGTGATATGAACACAGTCGCTGTGGCTCAGTGGTAGAGTTAGACTTGGGATCTAAAGGTCACTAGTTGGAGACTCATAGGAGGCACTGTATTGTGTCCTTGAGCAGGACACTCTATCATCCGTTTAGTACTGGTTCAACCAAGGAAGACAGAAAAATGTCCCAACATGACTGAAAAATTGTTGACTGGGATGTAAAGCATCAGCACAAAATCAACACAAACAAATCATGAAAGGTGATATTGTGTGTTCATAAAAGTGATGTTATCTGTTCATAAGTGATATTGTGTGTTCATAATTTTAAGTGATATTGTGTGTTCATTAAGATGATATTGAATGTTGATTAAAGTGATATTGTGTGTTAAAGCTGCATAGTCTGTAACTTTGAACATTTTTCGAAAAAAAAAAAGTTTTATTTTTAAATCATTTGTAAAAGCAGAACTAAGTTAAGTTTTCACAATAAATCTGTTCATTATAGCTGAAAACTGCATGGAAAAGTGAATTATCTTATAAAAACAGGTGTTTTTTCTCATGTTGGTAATTATTTGCGTCTCTCCAATAATTATAGACAGTCAAGTTTTAACATAAATGCTGTTGTTTTGATACTGATAATTTGTAAAGATTAACGAAATTGGTAACATGTATACCTGAATTTTAGTTTTTTACTGTGTTCTTGAAAAATAGAAACATTATTTTAAAAATTAAAAGATCAAAAGTTACAGACTATGCAGCTATGTTTGTCGAAAAGGTTTACAAACATTTCAACAGATTACCAGAGCAGACAACTTTTGTTGTGATTAACCGGTAGCACTATAAGAGTTAATGCCCTTGAACCACTACCCATCCTTACCTGTCTAACTTCCTCAGTGAAGATCGTAAACACCCAGATCATCAGGAGTATCTCAGCAGCAGACACAGTCGGGTTGAGGTCTACTATCAATATATAACTGAACAATACCAGGAAGGCAATATACGATAACTGAAAATAGAAGGAAATTTGAGATTTGATTTTTTATTAAACCTTTTTTTTTCATGCTCAACTCAGCTGAGCACGAAAAATTTTCCTGCTCATAAATGTTAAAATGCCAACTTTTGTTGGCATTTTAACATTTATGAGCAGGATGAATACAACATCTGAGAGACTTAAAGCAAGAAACTGCTTTATTTGTCAGTATTTTAGTTTTTATGAGCAGTTGAAATATCATGCTCAGTTGAGTTGAGCATGAAAAAAGTTTTATAACCTCGGGCCTGGATCAACCATTTGTTATTTTGATTGATTTATTTCAGTATCACAGATTAGCAAATTAAATAAAACAGCACAAAGTGATGTTAAACATACACATAAAATATACATTTAAAATACACAAATTGCAATGTTCTATGGCTTGCTAACCAATACCAAGGATAACACAAAAAAGAGAAAGTGATTTCTCTTATTTCCATTGTGGTCCTTTTGTACCGTATGCCACCACTAGTTGAACACTTAGTAAATAGTTATTAAGAATTAAAACAATAATTACGAATGGATGTAAATACCTTAAAACCTTAAAGATCTATACTAGAAGGAAAGCAAAATTTATCAAGAAACTGTAAGAACATACATTACCAATCAATCTTGCTTAAAAGGAACTTTTTAACAGCTACTTTAAAATTTGGATACCTCTGTAAGTTCCTAATATCACCAGGGAGCTCGTTCCATAAAACACAACCATTATATCCAAACGATTTCTTTCCAAAACCTTTTACTTTTGGAATAGAAAAACAACCAGATTCCCTAAATCTAGTTCCATATGAATGTATGGAACTTGCCGGAATAAAGTGCTCGACCATACAATCTGGAGATTGACCAGGCTTGACCTTAAAAACATGGTCAAAATAATCTGGTCAACTCTTTTTGAAACAGGTAACCAGCCAAGAGACTTGAAAACTTCAGAGCCTACATGTGCCCTTGAATCCATGTTAAGAACAAACTGTATGATTTTATTTTGGGTCACCTGAAGTTTGTTTTTCAAAACCTTAGATAAGCCCGGATACCAAAAAGAGCATGCATAGTCAAAATGACACTGCATCAAGGACATCACTAAAAGCTTTTTGGTTGTCAAATTTAAAAATTTCCTCTTTCTGTATAAAAACTTCAACCTAGCATTTGCCTTTTGAATTACAAAAGACGCCATATTAGCACCAGAAAGACATTGTTCTAATACAACACCCAAATATTTTACAGTATTTTTGCTTCAATAACGATACCTTTGCAAGTAATGCTTAAAACTGATTGTGACTTTAACCTAGGTCTAGATCCAAACAGTATAGATTCTGTTTTGCCTAAATGCAGGGAAAGTTTATTGTCAACCAGCCATTCACTTACAATCTCAAGTTCATTCTGTAAGACAGTTTCAATGTTAGATAAACATTTATCTGCTACTAAAATTGCAGAGTCATCTGCATACAACAACAGTTTATTACAGACAGCACCAGACATATCATTGACATATATCAAAAATAATAGGGGTCCCAGTATTGATCCCTGGCGAACACCACATGAAATATTTGCATGTGAGGAAAGAGTTCCAGATACATCTACTAGCTGTTGACGATCAGATAAATAGGACTGAAACCATAGGGATACGTCTTGACTGAGGCCAAGAGCTTTAAGTTTCATTAACAAAATGCCATGATCAACTGTGTCAAAAGCTTTTTGTAGGTCTAACAGAACCATGCCAACAAAATGACCCTAGTCCATTTGAAATTTGATAAAATCTGTTAAATGGGTTAAACAAGTGTCAGTAGAATATTTACTTCTAAAACCTGACTGAAATTTATAAAGAAGTTTCTTCTGATCAAGTTATGATTCAACTTGGTCATAAACAACTCTTTCAAACACTTTAGAAATAATCGTCAAAATTGATACTTGTCGATAATTACCTACTTCTGTTTTATCATTCTATTTAAAAAGAGGTACTACTCTTGCAGATTTTAAATCATCAGGCACAACACCTTGAATCAAAGATAGATTAATAACATGTGTAAGAGGACAAGCTATAATCGAGGCACCATCTCTCACAAAGCGTGAAGGTATGCCATCCAAACCAGTAGCTTTGTTAATGCCTAGACTGTTCAGATATTTATTAAAGTATCACTACATTAAAACCTTGTTATATCGCCACCATCGGGAAAAGGGAATTTTGGCGGTATAACGAGTTTGGCGATAGATCGAGGTCTAGATTTCTGTCAGTTACATGTTGACATAGTAAGATACGCATGCGCTATTGGTGAGAAAAAAAAAGCATCTACATTATCCTTATGGGTAATTCCGTAGATGTAAGTGGATACTGCTACACCGGCAGATGTTACCAGTGACTGTTTGCAAATTGTTCATTGAATATCATTCTCACGAGACCTGACGATACCTAGATCTCTCACATTTCACGCTTTGAATTATGGGTATCTAGCGATATTTGGTTAGTCCTGTTCAATTTTCACACTCCTGTAGTGACAGAATTTATAGTTTACAGGTTAGTGCGTGCTAGAGGGCTTCCTGTTTGCGACAATGCATTTAATATAAGAATAGTTAAAACTTAGACATTTTTACACAACAAACAACTAAACAAACTGATGGGAAAATAATTTTTGTTTTTCAGATCAAACAAAGGTAAAAACATCTCACCTTTACTTACCTGGGTTAAAACTTTTTAATTCATCAATGTGCATTGTTCACTGCAATTATTTGCACCACTGTAGTGTCGTTGATTTCTCGCATATTAGCCCGTGACACCTTTGATCAGCTAATCGATACCGTCACAAGGTCGCATGGTGGTAATACAGGGGAATTTATGCATAAATATGCACGTTTGTTTTTTAAAATGAGTGGCGGATGGCGTTAAGCGAGTTTGGAGCTTTAACGAGGGAATTTTACATTGCAGAAATCGGGACATGGGAAAATTATGGCGGTAAGCGAGTTTGGTGGTTTATAGCGGGCAATATAACGAGGTTTTACTGTATATGCATACTCAATATGGTTGAAGCCAGTGCTATGAGAAATAATAATAGAGCAAAAAGTTGGCTCTAATCTTATAGATGATCAGTGATCACTCAGATCAGCCTGTACATCCGAAGAGACTCCACTACTTGTACACCCCTAGTACTCATTTGGGCCTCGATGCGAGAAAACCTGTCCTTGGGGTTTGCGAACAACAAAGGGGCAGACCATCCTGCTCATCAGTGCCTTTGTTATTCGCTTATTGGAAAGTATCATATCTAGACTTACTTCGAGCGAATATTTTACCATTTTACTATAATTGGAAGATCAAAGATTTGTCCTGAAAAGGGGATTATGCACTCTCTGCATTGGGTCATCAAGAGGCTCTTGAGGGGGCTTGCTCTTTTGAGAGGAAAACCTATACATATGCCCCTGTACTAGATACACAGGTTTAGATAAACAAAAATTTTCAGCGTGAAATCGTAATTATTTTCTTACCCATCAATTTTAACATATGTTTTGGGTGCTCAAAAGAACTGTCTCATTGGGACTCTCATTGGGTCTCATTACACACTCTTAACTTAAGTCCTGTAGATATACGTACTAAATAAGTCCCCAGTATGGGGCCCACGTCAATCAAACGAGCCATTCTACTTGCTTTTGCTGCAGCTAGTCTCTTATTATATACCTATCAATATTACATCTTTTGAAATGTCTGTTTTCTGGCCATCTGATACAGAAAGCCGGATCAACCAACTGAGGTTTTCTGATTCCTTATCACTATCCTTTAAAACGAGGCTAACGTCGGTTACCTGTTTTTGCGGCGATGTTACGTAAAGTAAATTTCAAGCAAGGATGCAAAGACAGAAAACATGATGACGTTACGTAACGTAATAGCAAACGTTCCCGCAATTTTTCGGGATTAAAGACCAAAACAAGTTATAACCAGAATAATGTCAGGCCAAGGTACAATGTATATAATAACATATTATTATAATAGTATCTTTATCTGGCATACTGTATCACGTCTCTTGGGTGAGGCCATATCATAGGATCACCCTGGACGCTTCGCATCTCAGGTGATCCCATGGTATGACCTCATCAACTTGACGTGATACAGTACCACAGATCAAGTTACTGTTATAATAATGTGTATTTATCAGTTTAGTTCTATTTCTTTTACCCCTTTACTCCATAGGCTATTTTTCCATCATGACATCATTTTCTATTTTTAGACAACATTGAAAGAATTCAAGAAAAATACAAGTAAAGTTGTGGATAGTTTTGGAAATATTATGAAAAATGGACAATATTTTCAAATACATATTATTTTAAAGGTGTCAAAAGGTGTTATCATGGAGTTAAGGGTTAAAACTTGCAGTCTGATTAAAAAAACAATAATTTCCAGCTTAAATGATTCATCGTCTTAGTTTAACTTTTTTCTTACCACATTATAGAGGAAAATAACAACAGGAGCAGTGAAGAAACAATACATCCTCTCACTAATACTGTGAACTTGTTTGATTACAACTGGAGAACCACTCTCCTTGTCTTCATGGTCATTTTGTCTGAAAAAGAAATGAAACAAAATTTAAATCTCAACTCTTTGTAAGGTGGGTAATTTTGCATGTTATATGTCATCTGTGTATTAAAATTAACTACTTTCAGAAATACCGGAGTGTTGAACAGTTTGGATCCAGATCAGGTCAGTTCCTTTTTGTAAGGCCAGCTCTGAGTCTGAATTTTTTTGTTGTTGCAGTATTACCATTTAATATCAGTTATTTGATCCATAGCATTATTAGAGTGCAGTGGCTCAGTGGTAGAGTGCTTGACTCGAGACCTAGGAGCAGCGAGTTCGAGCCTCACCAGAGTCACTGCATTGTGTCCTTGAGCAATTAAGACACATTAATCCTAGCTTAGTAATGGTTCAACCCAGGAAGACTCGTTCTTACATAACTGAAAGATTGTTCATGGGACATAAAGAATCAAATCAAACAAATAAACAAATACTCTGACATAATGATCAGCTATTGATTGCAGTCAGTAAAGACATAATGTGGTTTGCTAATTATGAGTCCCAATTATAATGTAAAACCTGTGTAAAACAGCCACTCAAAAATAGACAAAACAAAGATCTTAATGACAGCTGGTAGCTTAATGAAGGTTGAAAGTATTGCAGAATGCTCCCTTTGGGGCATTCTGCAATACTTTTGACCTGCATTAAGCAATAATCTGTCTTGAAAAACGTTTTTTGGTCCTTATGAGAGTGGCCGTTTACACAGGCTTTACTGTATCATGTTATATTGACACCTCAAAGTATTATTTTTATAGCCGATAATATTTAGAACAACCAAATTTATTTCTTGGCCTGCCATGCCATCTGTTTTTGTCATCTGCTGAAATGTTTTAGAAGCCTTTTTGACAAACAGTGAGGATCCAGATCAGACTGTATTGTAACAAACATTGAAGACTCAGATGAAATGCAACATTTCATCAGGGCATTTTACCAGGGTCAACACTGTTCTCTGAGAGAAAAAAAATCTTCAGAGAAAAAAACACAATTTTATTTGAAAATTATAGCCTGTGACCCCTCAATATATACAATGGACCATCCCAAGTTAAATGTATCAAACCAGAAGGGAGAATCCATTAGTACATAAAGGGTTAAACCCCATCACTATAACTACTTACAGGGATGATCTACTGCGTCTGAGGTTTGTATCCTTGGTCATAACAGAAGTATTCTGTCTCTTCAATGGAGGTTTTTTACTCAGAAATGTCCCTTGTCTTTTTAATGGGGGCTTTCCTTCATGTGTGTCATCCTACAAAAAATAAATGAAAATATTTTTTAAAGAACAGTAAAACATTGAAAATTTTAACACCGATTTTTTTTAATGCTATCTTATTCGAAATAAATTTGGGACACACTGGACATAACATTTATGAACTATACTCATGTCCAATGAAAAAACGCACCACCTACAAAAATGACTATATCTTTTTAACGACATAATATTTTATTTTTGCAATTGCGTCTTATTGTACTATAGCCATTTCATAAGTTACTGATGGGTCTTTAATACGAAATTATCACTGATGATAAGTGCCGGAAGCATTTAACAAAACAACCGTCAAAACAAATTGTTATATGACTCCTATAAAAGACCTCCTCTGATTGGCTGAAACTAGCTTACACTGGTTGTGACAGATCTTGATGTCAAACAGTGATGAGCTCAGGACAGGATAACATCGTTTGTCAGTGCTGACAGAGAGCTAAAAACAGATTGAACTAAATCTAGCCCATGTAACATTTACTTTTGTCACTCTTGACAGAGAGCTAAAAATAGATATTGCAACACTGACTGATATCTTATGTATATTTCACAGGTAAAATGTGTTGAATTCAGAATTTGTTCATTTTATGAGAACAGCATTTAACCCATTATACCGAATGGAATTTCCCGTCATCAATTGGAACAGTCCATTTCTGTTTTAAGGGATGTTAGGTATTTTTCATTTTTATTCAAGTTTAATAGAAAATTATGCAAGCAAACAGTTGAGACCCTGATCAGACGCCGCATTCTGTGGCGTCTGATCTGGGTCTGCACTATTTGCCTATGTCCTACAAAAAGGATGCTAGTCATACATGGGTTAAGATAGCAATTATTTTGCATTTCTCATAAGAGTTGCAGAAATTTGGGATATATATTGTTGAAATAATCTTCCAAAAAGTGCACTAGGAACATCTGACTTGAGTACATTTATAAATATGAAAATACTTGAATTAAAACTAGGAAAAGAGAGACAGTGTCATATAACAAAGCAATTGGTGCATTCTTTTTCGGTTAACATCAGGATTAGTCAACCCTCGAAAGTGATGTTCACCTCGGCTTCACCTCGGTGAACATCACTTATCTCGGGTTGACAAATCCTGATGTCAACCTCAAAAGAATGCATCAGTTGTATAAAGTCACACAGCCAGCCAAGGAATGTGTCAATATTTTCAAAAGCATTATTCTCACAGTTTTCTGTGCATAAATTGTAAAGAATCTCTAAATTGATAGCCTGGAATAGTCATCTTGCCTTGAAAGCGGCTATAGCTTCACAATTGACGTCAATAGCGTCATTTGGACTAGCTCTTAAAATCGAGACATTCAAGGAATCCTTCTTTTACCGATGCAAAATTATGACAAGGTTGTAGCAAGCTTGGAGGGGGTCATTTACATCAACGAATCGTAGATATCAACATTTTTTGATAAACTTCAATCTCTAAGAGCTCATATACACAATAGTTAGGGTTTCTGTGTTGAGCTTATTGTTAGATAATACTCGCACCAACAGATAAAAACACATTTTAGAAGATTTAAAATGCTAGCGTTGGGAACAATGGCTGGTAACCCGCTCAAAGATGATGTCAATGATGCAACGTCATTTTTCAGAGAATTTTGATGACGTTTTGCATATGTATGGGTTTGTACGACGGACATTAGTATTGTGTAGAGCACTAGGACTTTAGAAATCGCAATTAAACATTTTACGTCATTTTTTGTCGGGCCATGCCATATCTAAGCTTAAATAATGACTTTGTTTGCGTTAGTGTAGTGTTAAGTGTTGCGTCACAACTGTCAAAGTTGTAGTGAAATAACAGTTGATCTACTGGCATACAAAAAACGTTAAAACGAGATTTTGGGGTCTTTTGTTTACGCCTAAATTACGACTAATGCAATATGAAGGCTGATGTTACGTCATGTGTTAAAGAAGTTATTGGAATTGAAATTTCGGTGCGAAAACATTGCATTTATCCTGAATAATAAATATGAATTAAACAATTTTGCATAGCTTTTGATAGGCCACAACTATGCGCATCTGAAAAGTGGTGCGTTTTCATTGGACATGAGTATATATGAATAACTGTCTATAAAAACATATGTTTTCGGTGCGTAAAAGAAACGTCTTCAAGAGACGTTTCTTTTACACACCAAAAAAGTATGTTTTATAGGAAAACATTTATAATTATCATTTTTGGGGGGTATATTTGTGTCTACCTCCCTATAATACGAACTTTCAATTCTTCAAAGATAAAACCTCTAGTTCATAGGACTTTAAATTTATGAGATTCGACAGTATAGCAACATATTCATTTGATTGAAAATAAATACCTCAATTTTTTCAGTATGCTGTATGCAATATTCAAATATTCAACCTATATGTACCAGTTTATAAAACCGTACACCTATTCATGAATAGGTCATATGAATTTGCAACCTATAAATGTTTATTATTCAGTGCTGCATAACTATCAGAACTGCAAAACCACACCCCAGATATTTCAGCCAATTATTTGATTAAATTGAATGCATGATTGTACACGTTGATTTTTTTTATATTAGTAAATCCAAAAATATAAATATTTCAGACGGAATTATTAAGTATGGGTTTATCTTAAAATAAACACCAATAACAATGATGGCCTGTTTTAAACGGTGCTGCTTTAAGAGCACACTTCAGAAATAACAAAATTATAAAAATAACGAAAATAATAATCATGTTGTCAAAAAAGAAGGAAAAATTGCTGTTTCATCTGTGATATCAGCAACAATTTGTGGATTCAGATGACAGGGCACTGCTCCAAGAATGAAAAGAAAACTATCTACTGTGCATTAAAAGATCATACAGTAAAACCTGTATTAAGCTGCCGCTCAAAAAGAAGACAAAAAAATGGTTTTCAAGACAGATTTGTGCTTAATGCAGGTCAAAAATATTGGAGCATTCTGGAATACTTTCGACCTTCATTTAGCTACCATTTGCCATTAAGACCTTTGTTATACAGTAAAACCTGTATTAAGCGGCCGCTCAAAAAGAAGACCAAAAATTGGTTTTCAAGACAGATTATTGCTTAATGCAGGTCAAAAGTATTACAGAATGCTCCAAGGGGAGCATTCTGCAATACTTTTGACCTTCATTTAGCTACCATTTGCCATTAAGACCTTTATTTTGTAGTTTAGTTTAGTTTAAACATATTTTATTGCCAAATTTTATACAGCAATGGGGTTTGGTCACAAGTTCTCACAACCTTAGTTACGACCCTTCCCCTACATTTTGTCTATTTTTTGAGTGGCTGCTTAAGACAGGTTTTACTGTATATCACCTACCCTGAGTTCTATCTTTTGCCTGGTATCTACAGGTAAGTAATCCTCATCAAACTGGAACTTAATCAACCAGAGGGCCAGTACTGGACAAAATATACAGGTGAGAAGCTGAAATAAAATGCACAAAAATGAGGGCCAGGCATAACATAATACAGTAAAACCTCAAAAATTTGAACTTCGATTTTCAAATTACTCATTAATATGATAATTTTTTTTGGACTCTGAATTCCGATGATAGGATCTTTTCATGATCTTTTCTAATAACTGTCTATAAAAGCATCCTAAGTATGTTTGTTTTACACACCCAAAACTTATGTTTTGATACAAAAAAAACCCCTACAACGAAGCTTGCTAGAAACCTGGTTACAGGATCAAGCATTTAACAGGGTTCCCACAGAAATTCAAAAATACAATTCCATGATTTTTCCATGATTTTCCATGATCAACAATGTAATTTCCAGGACTATTAAATGCACATCCTCTAACCTCCCCTTATAACAGCATCCTCACCATGCAGATGTAAAACAGCAATGTATTTAAATAAGCATGCTTGTAGACTTTGCATGCATTTTGAAATAATTAAAACTTGAAACCACCAGTAGCCAGAAAACAAGCTGTCAGACATACAAGCGTTGTGTGTCTGGCAGCTAGTTTTCTGGCTACTGGTAGTTTCGTCAAATTATTTCACAAAATTCTATGATTTTTCTATGATTATTCAGGTTTTTTCAAATTCCATGATTTTTACATGCATGGAACTTTTTTTCGTGATTTTCCAGGTGTACATGATTTCCAGAGCTCATGGGAACCCTGCTTTAAAGAAGATAATCCTGAAACCAACAAAATCACAATGCAATGTCTTGTCTGTTCAAAAATGCATTCATAAGCAGGTGCAGGGATTTTCAAATCAGCTTGCTGGATAGGCATATTTCTAATGATAAGTTTACAATCTAAGTTTACAAGCACAGGTTTAGATAAACATAATTTTTTAGCATAAAATTATAAATATTTTCTTGCCCCTCACTTTAACATATGTTTTGGATACTCAAAAGAACCGTCTCATTGAGACGGTTCTTTTGAGTACCCACAACATATGTTTTGCATGAGAAATAAGGAAAATAATTTTTTGTTACGCACTCTTAAGTAAAGGCCTGGTTAAGGAAAAACAGGACTTTAGTTAAAGGTCTTGTGAATCTTCAAAAACATTTTTGAAACTCTTCATGATTTAAATGCCAGTGATGGGAAAACCAAAATGCTGAAAACCTCATTTTAAAATTCCAACTGAGTCAAAAGTTATGCAAGTTTAAATATTATGCAAATTAGCATATAAGCCCCGCCCACATTATTGTTTCGAGATGATTTTTTCAAAATGTTATATTTGATGTAGTGTGATTTTTAAGCAATTAAAAACAGCACAATTAAGCTTTTACATGCAAATGTTGTATTTTATCATATTGAGTCATTTTCAGCAGATAAAATATTAAATAATGTTAAAACAAATGAAATATTTTAAATCTAATATTTCAAAAAGCTCAAATGACGTCATTTGAGCCTCTCGCATATTTTCATCTAATTAAATCTTGAAACCTTCATAACTTGGTAACTACTTTGACATTTTATTTCTCTCATTACCTGCTTTTCAATCAATAGGAGTTTAGAAAAAAAAAAATTTTAAGGTTCACAAGACCTTTAAGAGTGCGTAACAGAAAAATAATTTTCTCATTTCTCATCCAAAACATATGTTGTGGGTACTCAAAAGAACCGTCTGGTTCTTTTGAGCACCCAAAACATATGCTGAAAACTATGGGTAAGAAAATATTGACAATTTTACGTTGAAATTTTTTGTTTATCTAAACCTTTGTCACCCCACCCTTACCTTCCATGTTTTATTCTCCTGCATCATCTTTCCCATCCAGATACTGTTGAGGAGTGACTGACAGGCAGTCTGGGATATAAAGTCCTTGTTGTCCGCCTTTACCGCTATCAAAATGCATGTGGCATCACCCCAGTGGATAAGTTCTCGAACAAGGAGATCCTGCGCTTTCTGGTCATCTGTTGCATAACACTCACTTAACACTCCTATTGATAATGAACTCCATTCACTGAAAAATATTTCAACCATCAAAACCTAACATTTATTTAACTCTTCGCATACTGGGTAATTTTGCATGTTTTTTGCCGTCTGCTGAATTTTTCAATGTTACGGCTTTTCAAAAATGATTTCAAGAATACATTCAAAGCGTTCTGACAACAGCTTGGATCCAAATCAGATCCTATGTTTTATTGGGCCTGATCTGAGGTCAAACTGGAGGTGTAGGTGAAACATACAAGGGACTAATAAGCCATTGCTGGTGATATATTCCCAGTAATATAAAACAATCAAATACAGAGGATCTTAGATGAGTGCTTATGTTTAAATTGAATTTATTAAACAAGTTGAGGAAAATCAACAAAATGAGAGGCTTGCTGAGCATTTTCAATAATACAAGAGTATGAATGTTAGATTCTATTTATCATATGGCATCAAGATCACTTAAAAATCACATTTCTGGCATAAAAAGTTTAAGATATTGTCATTATCTATGCAATGTTATGGATGTCATTTCATAATGCTACCAAAATCAGTTTTAATGCATGGCATTATATCACTCCTAGATGTGACTGCATATGATAAATTGGATTAAATTCATGTTTGTGCATTTAATTGGTGTCTAACTTCTGACAAACATCAGAAGTTTACCACAAAAGCTATGAGTATTTTTCAGTTTGTGTGTGATTTGCCACAGTTTATACATCAATATCCACAAAATCCACAAATTTTAAAATGAATTTAATTCCTATAATGACTAGCATACCTTTAGATAAGTGTATAATTGAACATCAATCTTCTTATTTCTCATCAAAGCATATGTTGTGGGTACTCAAAAGAACCGTTTCTCTGGACCTATCTTACTTACTCTGTGAGTTCTTGTATAGTATTGACTAACTCTGAGTCTTCTGTGTGTTCTTGCAAGGCCTTTAACAAACTGTTACCTACTAGGGCAGCTGCTATTGCTATTACTTACTCTGTGAGTTCTTGTATAGTATTGACTAACTAGGAGTCTTCTGTGTATTCTTGCATGGCCTTTAACAAACTGTTACCTACTAGGGCAGCTGCTATTGCTATTACTTACTCTGTGAGTTCTTGTATAGTATTGACTAACTCAGAGTCTTCTGTGTGTTCTTGCATGGCCTTTAACAAACTGTTACCTACTAGGGCTGCTGCTATTGCTATTACTTACTCTGTGAGTTCTTGTACAGTATTGACTAACTCGGAGTCTTCTGTGTGTTCTTGCATGGCCTTTAACAAACTGTTACCAACAAAGGCAGCTGCTATTGCTATTACTTACTCTGTGAGTTCTTGTATAGTATTGACTAACTCGGAGTCTTCTGTGTGTTCTTGCATGGCCTTTAACAAACTGTTACCTACTAGGGCTGCTGCTATTGCTATTACTTACTCTGTGAGTTCTTGTATAGTATTGACTAACTCGGGAGTCTTCTGTGTGTTCTTGCATGGCCTTTAACAAACACTTACCTACTAGGGCTGCTGCTATTGCTATTACTTACTCTGTGAGTTCTTGTATAGTATTGACTAACTCGGGGTCTTCTGTGTGTTCTTGCATGGCCTTTAACAAACTGTTACCTACTAGGGCTGCTGCTATTGCTATTACTTACTCTGTGAGTTCTTGTATAGTATTGACTAACTCAGAGTCTTCTGTGTGTTCTTGCATGGCCTTTAACAAACTGTTACCTACTAGGGCTGCTGCTATTGCTATTACTTACTCTGTTAGTTCTTGTATAGTATTGACTAACTCGGAGTCTTCTGTGTGTTCTTGCATGGCCTTTAACAAACTGTTACCTACTAGGGCTGCTGCTATTGCTATTACTTACTCTGTGAGTTCTTGTATAGTATTGACTAACTCGGAGTCTTCAGTGTGTTCTTGCATGGCCTTCAACAAACTGTTACCCACTAGGGCTGCTGCAATTGCATCCTAGGAAAATGGATAAATAAAACAGGGTTCAAACAGTTTTCATGCATTAACTTTCGCCAGGTCTCTAGGAGATGGTTAAACCAAGAGCAAATATTCACCACGTCCTGGGGGCAAAGTCCTCGGTTTTTGACATCTTCACTCCCATGGCACCTGGCAAACGTTAATGTATAGAATGATCATGTTTGAACCCTATTATTGCATAATTTAATGAAATATTAAACAAAGGGGCTCTTTCATGGTATGGGAAATTAACATGGGAGTCTGCCCACGTTTGGAATTTGATAATATTATGTTTATTAATTGTCTGGGGGTATGACTTTTATATTTATAGTGCATTTGAGTTTTTATGCAATTCCATTGCTAATTTATGACGTCATGTATGATATCACTACAATACCTTAGGGTATCCAGTTATAATCATTTCTAAAGTAATTGATATATCATGTAACGGGCGCAGAAATGTTTTATTAAATAACTATATCATTGATAAGTTCGTTGATACTATAAATGGCTTTGGATGTATTAGGATAGCGGGTGGGCATTCAATTTATGAGATGGTACCCCTATTTTCAACTGTATATTTTGTATTCAGTCAAATTTGGAATTAAAATGTTTACACGTTGCGGTCTTTGTCAAGATACTATTTCAACATATAAACTTTCCATATATGTTAAGAATATGTAGACCAAATTTCATGAAATTCAAGGACCGGTAACATATTTTTTCAACTTGATGTAAACACATGGCCCTAATTCATCGAAATGTAAAAAATATAATAATTATGTTTCAGTGTAAAACATACTTGAATACTTGCTTACTTTAAATCAGCATGCTAGTACGTTTATTGGTAGAAGTTGATATGTTCAGTGTTTTTCCCTATTACTGATTGGAAAAAGAAAAAAAAAACAATATTTTTTTTATATTAAGTGCTATGATTCTTATTTAATGAAGTGCTTACACAATGATATTACCCAAACGATACAATATGGCGAACTTACCACATCTAGTTTCGAACGTTAAAACTACATCTAACCAATGTTACACTTAATATGTAACATTATTAAGAATCTTAATTCATACAGAAGAGAAACCTTATAACAAGTCAGTTCATACAGGAGAAGAACCTTATATCTTTGGTTTTATAACTGTAAGCCTCATTAATAAACCTGGTTCACAAGAATAACCCCCTGTCAAACCTATTGGTTAAAATTAGCCATTTTGGTCACATAGAACTCTTGGCTTCAATGGTATTGCTAAATAAATGCTTAAATCTTCTCTGTTTATTCTGTTTTGTAAAACTGATGCTGATTTCCATCAAATGGCAACATTTATTCTTTGGCTGGTTGTATATTCCAGGCATACAGTTTCGTTTCTGGACCTCACTTATTCATGTAGAACACTGTTCTATGATACCTTTGATATGACTCTGTTACACTTAATCCTGGTCACGGCACCAAAATGTGGTTACTCTAGTTTAGTTGGGATGTTAAGGAAATATTTGGTATTCTTGTTTTTATACGTTTATTGATAGGATATTATGTTTCTTAAACAATATCATGCAGGACTTGAGGAAGTGATACACATTGTCTTGGCCCCATAGTGCCATGAAATGGGGCCATGACCTTTGGAATTTCCAGCCATTGAATCATTTGAAATTGTCTAAACATGTCTTTCATTAAGAAAAGTGGAAGTAGATTTAAAAA
Source organism: Loripinus fragilis (assembly GCA_964019695.1). Lineage (NCBI taxonomy): Eukaryota > Metazoa > Mollusca > Bivalvia > Lucinida > Lucinidae > Loripinus > Loripinus fragilis. The sequence continues at coordinate 24,210 of CAXHUL010000527.1, forward strand.
CAACCTCCTTCTGTCGAGTTATTGTTTCATTTCAAATAAATAATTAATTTTGCTAAAACTGACCTATACCCATAAGAGGTAGGAAATGACAAAGTTAGCGGTTTTGGATTTTCATGAAATTTGGCTCAGATCAGCAGGATATACATGGCATGTTTTTGTGATAATATGATATCTTGACAAAGACTAGAACATATCTATCTTTGGAATTTAATGTTGAATGTTTTTGTAAATTTTTGAAAAAAAATATTGAAATTTTATAATCACTTCTTCAGAAAATAATTTATCCAAATGGTTTCCTGGTATTAATATAATGCCTATGGTATTTTGGATTAAATCTAGTTGACAAATCATAGAAATAAACAAAACTATAGATTTAGGACATGGAAATTTAGAGACATGTGCCACCTCGAAGGTGGAGTACCTCAGGGTTGCATCCTAAGCCTTATTCTTAACTATCTAATTCAATAAATACATTTTCATCGTTTGTATATAATGAGTCATTATTATGCAAAGTTTAAAGAAAATCCATGCGTGGGCACAGATGCAAGTACCCCTTTGTGAAAAATATGGGACTATTTGTTATCACCATTTCACAGTCAACACATAGCTGGGAGTTTTTAGTCACTACCTGTCTTCCAGGGCCAATCATTATATAAGAGCGATTGAAGGTTCAGCAATTGAAAAATTTAGTGGCTGGAACAAGTGTAATATTTGACCCGAATCGTCTGTTAACACCACATGTATTTTTTAATTGGTCTATTAACACTACATGAATTTTCTTGTTAATACATGATTTTCCAGAGGTTTGACTGACGGGCTAAGAATTATTATTATATAATTTATAAATAAACACCTTCTGATTGGCCCAGATGCATATCCCCTCTAACTAATCATTACTTGTATCATTAATCTAATTGTCTGTACCTTTCAGGTAGCAGTCATCCTTTGTGAATAAAGACTTACAGAATCAAGGATAGTGTACATGTTCATTTAAGACTGCTACTGAGTGAAAACAAGATCAGTTACACAACATGCCGCGGTTACAGTGCCCAATAGAAGGATGTGATTGGCAGTCTCAGGATCTGGATGCAGCATTTGCGGCCGGCTTAACAGCAGCTCTCCAGATCCACGACAGAACTGTCCACTCAACACCAGCTCCAGCAGCACCGCAAAAGCTAAAGTTGGACCCGCCTACCATTTCAGCAGGATGTGATCCAGACCAGTGGTCAGCATTCACCCGACAGTGGGACATGTATAAGATTGGGATGGCGATAACTGACAATGTTCTGCCTACTGCCCTGTTCTACTGTTGCAACACAGATCTACGTACAGACATAATGCGCGATCTTCGACAGGATGTGGCTACCATGGCAGAGGCAGATCTCCTAGCTGCTATCAAGAGACTGGCTGTTAAGGACGAGAGCATCTTGGTTCATCGCATAAAACTCAATAAGATGACTCAGTCTCCTGGGACAGGTGTTCGGACTTTCTTAGCAAATTTAAGAGGCCAGGCTTCACTCTGTCAGTATAAGTCTACGTGTAAGGAAGCGGGTTGCACCCATGTGTTTGACTATAGTGATGAAATCATTAAGGACAATCTTGTTCGGGGAATTGCTGATCCAGAGATCATGTCCGATTTACTGGGTGACCCAAAGACAGACAGAACATTAGAGGAAACCGTGTCGTTTATTGCCCAGAAAGAACAAGGCAAAGCCACAAAAACTGCAGTCGGTGATACAGTTGGTGCCATGTGTGCTACGCGTACAAATTCAAAACAGTCTCTGGCCCCAGGACGCAGATGCTGGGCGTGTGGTGGTTCTGCTCATGGACAAAAGAATGATCGTAAAGCTCGGGCCAGATACTGTGAAGCTTGGACATTCACATGTAGTAAATGTACAACAAAAGGACATTTCACCAAGAACTGCAGCAAGTGCACCACTTGTGGTGATTGGGGCCACCGTGACTCTTCATCCAGAGCTTGTGTCAAAGGTATGGCTCACAAGAACTCATCCAATGCTAGTGTGTCCAAGAGCTCCACAAAGGACCCTGAACAGGACAGTGCAGGTTACGTCTTTGACCAACTGTGTGTTGTAACAGACCAAAGACGACCAGGTAGTCAAACCATGCCATCCAGTATTCCAGATAGTGCGTGCCCCATCGAACATTACATTTTTGATGGACAGTGGGTGGCTAGACCATCAAAACCTCACCCCATAGTACTTGTGCGCTTGACACCAATGCCTGATGAACATGCATCATTTGGGCACCCAATGAAGGACACATCCAAACTCAAACCAATCACTGTGTCTATGGTGGCTGACACAGGGTGTCAAAGTTCAATAATACCCCTACAAACTGCCAGCAGTCTGGAGATACAGACACAGGACCTTGTTCCAGTCAAACTTGTGATGCGAGGCGCTATAAAAGAAGATCTTGGTGTAATAGGTGCCATTGTGGTTGACGTTGCTACTAGGACATCGAGCGGATCTATCAGGTCGACACGCATGCTATGTTACGTTTCTGATACCATGGAAAAAGCATTCCTATGCAGGGAAGCACTAGTCTCTCTAGGGATAATTGCTAAGGACTTCCCCAAGGCAACAGCTATGACTTCGGATGTCACAGCCTCAATGGACAGTTGTGAAGAGCATACATGCTCCTGCCCAAGGCGTCAGCAGGAACCACCTCCCATGCCAACATCTCTACCCAATGGTTTGAGCCCAACAGAAGACAATGTAGAGGCCTTGAAAGATTGGTTACTTGACTACTATGGTTCGACTACGTTTAATGTATGCGAACATCAACCTTTACCACTTATGAAGTGTGAACCTCTCAGGCTGCATGTTGACCCAAATGCAGTACCAGTAGCCATTCACAAACCAGCACTCGTCCCAATTCATTGGCAGGATCGGGTCTATGCCGATCTTGAGAGAGATGTGCGGATTGGTGTACTTGAACGTGTTGATCCCAACACTCCAACAACGTGGTGCTCTAGGATGGTAGTTACCGGCAAGGCTGATGGTACTCCAAGGCGTACAGTTGACTTGCAACCTCAAAACAAACACTCTGTCCGCCAAACCCAATCATGTACCAAGTCCCTTTCATCTGGCTGATCGGGTTCCCCAGGACACAAAGAAAACTGTGACAGATGCGTGGAATGGGTACCACTCTGTGCCAATCTGTGAAGAGGACCGACACGTTACCACATTTATTACACCCTGGGGGCGCTACAGGTACAAGGTGGCTCCTCAGGGGTTCATGGCCAGTGGCGATGCATATAATCAACGCTTTGATGCCATCATCTCAGACTTCAAAAACAAAGTAAAGTGTGTGGATGACACATGCATGTGGGCGATCTCCATTGAAACATCATTCTTCCAGGCGTGTGAATGGCTCGACCTGTGTGCTCGTAACGGGATCACTCTCAATCCTAAGAAATTCCAGTTTGCTCAAGATACAGTCGATTTTGCTGGGCTTACCATAACACCAACAAACATACGACCCAGTGCTAAGTTCCTCGATGCAATCAGAAACTTTCCCACGCCTACTGACATAACCGGTGCAAGAGCATGGTTTGGACTTGTTAACCAGGGGGCATATGCATTTTCCATGACAAGACAGATGAAGCCCTTCCATGCCCTCCTGAAGCCTTCTACCGTGTTTCAATGGACAGATGAGCTGGATAGGTTGTTTCATGAGTCCAAAGAGATCATAATCAAGGAAATGAAAGAAGGCGTGCTTCTGTTCGATCCGGCTCGCCCCACATGCCTTGCTACAGATTGGTCGGTGGATGGAATTGGGTTCTTCCTGATGCAGAAATACTGTCATTGTCTAAAAAAGACTCCTGCCTGCTGTCAAAATGGTTGGAAGCTGTGTCTAGTTGGTAGCAGGTTCACTCATCCCGCTGAAAGCCGGTATGCTCCCATTGAAGGCGAGACCTTGGCAGTGGTATATGCACTTCATCAGACACGTTATTATGTTCTGGGATGTAAAGATCTCATCATAGCTACAGACCACAAGCCTCTTCTTCAGATCTTGAACAACAGGTCACTCACTGACATTACTAATCGACGACTTCTTAACCTCAAGGAAAAGACGCTAGGTTACAGATTCACAGTTGTTCATGTACCTGGTAGGAAGAACCTTGGACCAGATGCAGCTTCGAGACATCCTGCTGGTGTTCCAGAACGTCTACCGTTACCTGGTGAGGCGTCAGATGCCGACACACAAGCTGATACACCTATATCTTGTCGTGAAGCCTTGCCAGGCTTATACCAGCGTGCAGAAGACATTGATATGGCTGATGACATCTCTACTGTTTCAGCTGCAACTTGTGCATTAAATGCAGTTGTTTCAGTAGTCACGTGGGACATGATCCGAGAGGCTACAGCTTCAGATCCTGTGTTTGTGAGCCTCATCAAGTACCTGGAGGCTGGGTTTCCTGACGATTGCAGAGAACTTCCAACGGACATACGCCCTTATCATCGCTTTGCAGCAAGCCTATGTGTTGTAGATGGTGTGGTTCTTATGGGCCAGAGAATAGTTGTTCCCCCATCACTTCGCCAGCCAGTGCTCAATGCACTCCATGCAGCTCACCAAGGAGTTAGTGCAATGCGTGCACGAGCTATTGATTCTGTGTACTGGCCAGATATAACAAATGACATTGCAAGGATAAGAGATCAGTGCACACATTGCCATCGGATGGCCAAGTCAAACCCTATGCAGCCCCCGTCAGACCTTACCCTGCCAGATTATCCGCTTCAGATGATAAGCAGTGACTATTTCACCTACAACAGTAAAGAATATGTTGTCATTGTAGACAGGTACTCTAACTGGCCTATGGTTTACAGGTCAGAATCCGGTGCAGAAGGCCTTATCAAACGACTAAGGGAAACATTTGTAACTTTTGGCATTCCTGAGGAGCTGACATCAGATGGGGGACCACAGTTCAAAGCTGGAAAGACCCAAGATTTCCTAAATGCTTGGGGGGTTCGACATAGGATCTCATCTGTTGCAAACCCACACGCGAACTGCAGGGCAGAGTTAGCTGTGAAAACTGTCATGCGCATGCTCATGGACAATATTACTGCAACCGGGTCCTTGGATGTAGACAAATTCCAGCGAGCCCTATTGATGTACCGAAACTCTGTTGACCCAGAGACCAAAGCATCCCCAGCATTGATATTGTTTGAACGTCCAATCCGTGATGCAATTCCAATACTAATGGGTAGATATTGTCCTCATGAAACATGGACTGAGTTGATGTCTCATCGAGAGTTGGCTCTTGCTCGACGACACTCAAGGGACCATGAGCGGTGGAATGAGCACACTCGCAGGTTGCCACCATTACAGGTGGGAAATCATGTATACCTACAGAACTTGGTTGGTAATCACCCTAGAAGATGGGAGCGCACCGGGACTGTGGTGGAGGTTCAGCAGTACCACCAGTATGTTGTTCGAGTTGATGGTACAGGCAGGGTAACTATACGAAACCGCCAGCATCTTCGAAAGTTTACTCCTTTCCATGCTCCCTCTACACCAAGCTTGTCAGTGACACCCACTGTAGAGCGATCAGTAGATCCAGTCACCAACTGCCCATCTCCATCAGAGGCTTATCCGTCACAGGTGTCTATGCCTACAAAGCTATCACGGCAACCAGATGATCCTCAAAAGCATATCAGTATGGAGACTGCACGTAAAGGGCCTTATACTCCAGGACTACAGGCAGAGACACCAACCAGGACACTGCCTCCAGGAACTCCTCACGTACCTGTCGGCCCAGGCACAGCACCCTCCGGAGCTTCTTCTACAGAGCGGCAAGCGAAGGCACCATTCAGAGCTGATACGCCAAAACTAACTCGCCAGACTGTGTTGGAGCCCAAACGCCTGAGTTTTGGCCCAGTGGACCAGCAGAATCCAACTCCAACAGAACCCGTGACATGCATACCCCGTGCTCTTGCTCGCCTACTACCCCATAATAAGGCTGGGAGTAAGGAACTGTTGACGTCCCGTAGACCTTTGAGAAGAGACACTGATTAACATTTTAATTAATATTATGTCAGGGACTGTGAGACTATAAACAATTTGTTGGTCTTAAACCATAGTGATTCAGTGACTATTCATTTGATTTTTGTTAAGATTAATGTTCAATTCAGTTTTTTTTTAAGCTTTAAGTTTTCTACGTACCCTTAAAAACTTGTCTCTGGGGGAAGGAGATAACTAATCATTACTTGTATCATTAATCTAATTGTCTGTACCTTTCAGGTAGCAGTCATCCTTTTCCATATTCCTTCATCTTGACATATTAATACTTTTCAGCATGGGGGGAGAAGGGATACTAAGACAAAATTTTATTGGTTACATATGTAGTTGCCTGTGGATTATTGCTGTAATATTTCATGTGATGATTATTGTCATGATGGAAAAGTATTTCATCCTTTGTGAATAAAGACTTACAGAATCAAGGATAGTGTACATGCTCATTTACCCTCGTGTCAATAAAACTACATATGCATGGTTTGCCAGACATGACGTTGCAAAGCACATGGCATGAGGTAATATTAAATGGCTTACGGGAAGTGACGTCAGAACTTCAAGTAATTTCGCATGATCCATAATGTTAATGGTTTACACGGTATAAAATGACAGGAAATGCATAACGTACATTTATTTAAAATAAAACAATTGTTGACTAATGTTTTGGTAGACATGAGTGTTATTGAACAGTTAATGTGATCATATTGCCCTCCGCTCAGCGTCGGTCAATATGACGTTTACTGTTCAATAACACT
>CAXHUL010000528.1:0-21000 GCA_964019695.1 Loripinus fragilis
GCTTTCTCTCATTTTTGGGGACGGATGCTGGCATCCGGACTCAATTTTAACACTTACAGTTTTTCAGTCACGTCGATTTTTCACCCTTGCCAGGCCATACATTAAATATATGCTACACTCCTTGCAAATTTTCAGACATATAAGTTGTATGATTTCAATATAAACAATTTAATTAGATGCATGATAAAGAGTCGTAAAGATCCTGACTAGATTGTTCCTGAGAAGCCAACTGATCCGGATCTACAATGTTTTCCAGAACGGGGTATATCCGGATTCCGCAGGATAAAGGCTTAATGCAAACCGAACAACTTTCTGGAAAATATTACGCGTAAAAAATAGTTCTTTTTTTCGTTGTTTTTTATTGTTTGTTATGCTTTGCAGTTTAGAAACTTCAGTTTGGGTATCGAAGCAATGATTTATTGCCAGTTGCTAATTCAAATACAAATATATTTAAAAAAAATAATACCTTGCGCAGTAATATAATAATGATAGGCATATCGTAAAAGACATAGTGGACTTGCCATTGTAGTCTGCTTTCATTGACAACAAACAAACAAGTCGGCGTGTTTTTTTACACGGCTATGTATGTAAATAATATAACATTCATATAAATCAAGAATTATCTAAGCTGACCCCAAAAAGTCGCTTAAATATTGGGGATTAAGTAATCTTACTTGTATGATTTCATTCGAAGTTTTACTTTATGCCTATCCCGCCAAAACGGTCATGTGATATACAAACTACATGTATATGTAAATTATTTATACACAGCCAATTGCAACGCGATTTAGTACGTTCTATTTATATATATACAATCGGTCAGGCATTGATCAATTATATGTTTTCGACAACGCTTAGAAAGTTGAAAATGTAAGAACAAATCTAAGTTTTCCCTTTTAATTCAACAAAGGAAACGATGATTAATTGTAAAAGAATAAACAACAGCTCAGACCCAGTAATATAACAGGCAGATTCATTGTTTCCTATCGATGACGGATGTAGGTCACGATTAATAAGTATTGGCTTTTACTAAAGGAAGTGTGTATCAGTAAGCTAGGAGTACAGTAGCATAATCATTATTCAGGTTGCTATATTGACATCAAGGGACGTTTACAAACAGTTTGCAATGTTCCATTGATGCCAGAAAATATATAATTGCATTGATTAGGTAGGCTACTGCGTTTGTGTTACATGTTGTGCAATTTTCGACACAAAATGGGCCTCAACGCGACAAAAACCTGTCTTTGGGGCTTCTGAAAAAGCGAGTCTAAAAGCAGTCTCCTCATCTACAGAGGCTAGCTAGAAAATTGAAATTTCACTTGTAGCAATTCTAGAAATGATACTTCCCAAAAAGTAAATGAAAAAGCGCTGATCAGTCTACGCTAATGCGCAGGCTAGTCTGCGCATTTGTTTTTCGCACCCCCTAGACAGGCTTTCACGTTCCGAGGCCCAAATATTTTTTTAATCTCAATGTCAGTTTATAGGGTGTCGTATGTGCGAAAAACATAAGCATAGAGCATTATGTTTCATACGACGAAAACAATAAATTGAAATTATCCTATTGTCTTTGATCCCTATTACCTGCTAACTGCCGCAAACAGATCAAAAAGGTCTTTTAACTATCGGTCTTTATAATAGATAAATCAAACCAAAAGTAATTACTGATCATTACTCTTTCATTCTACAATTTGACTCAGTTTCAGAAAGGTTTCAGTTTATATTGTCAGAATGATTCATATTTGTCACATTGGACCGTACATTTGAACACTTAAGTGCATTTGAAAATGCCATTGAGCGCTACCAAAACTATGCCCGGTTGTCCACTGTCGACCCTCCAACAAAATGCCATAATGGAGTTTTGGTGACGGGCCGATGGTGGCCCACTTTTATATGTTTTCTAAGAATGTAGATTACGTACTGTTGTATAGAGATCATAGAACAGTAGCCAAAGCTCCTACGCATAATGAAAAGAAAGCTGGACAAACTGTTAACGTACTACGACATCTCTTTCAGCTGTACACATGACAGCAAATAGGCACCGTGTTTAGAGAACACCTACTCAAGAGGTGCAACTCATGACTTTAGATAAGTCTGCACATCGCCATAATAACATCCAGACCACCAGATACTTTCAGGGGTGTTTAATAATAATAATAAAAACCTTTTTTCTACATCCAGAAATACATAGTAGGTATTCAAAAAGAATCACCTCAATGCCATTGAGACGGTTCTTTTGAGCACCAACCCTCAACCCTAGCTGCTGCACTTGAATAAATTATTACATATTGCACCTTCCTCATGTATCAGTCCATTAAAAAGATATCTACTGCTCTATCATAAACTCGGCAAAACCATTAATGAGCCACTTAAACCGCCCCAGTATAACATGATATTTCAAGCTACAGTTTTTCTTGTTAATTAATATGGCTTTTAGCAGCGGCTACTGTTTTTTGTTGTTGATTTTTTTTTTTCAATTTTAAATAGTCTGATTTTTTCTTTTCAAACGTACATATAGAGATCTAAATTTAAAGGTGCCAGATCGGCGGCGCCCTGCTAAAATCCTGTCATTTTATTGTAGCCTACCATATCTTTCGGTTCCTTTTTCCGAATGACGTCTACTGGAGTCATCTGAGCACTATGTGTTAATGCTCACAACAATTGCCAATTTTATCATACAGTCAAGCATTGCGGCACCGGATCAGAGCAGTCTGAAGCCTGATACACACGATACGCAACTTATGTATGCAACTTTTGTGTGTACCATACACTACTGTACAGACGATGCAACTTCACATTACCTGTTGCTCTTTCCCGCTAAAATTGTGCATACTTTTTCAACATGGTGCTTACTGAGCATGCTGAGGAGGACGAAATTGCTGTCCCATTGTGTCTGATGATCATTGCACCGCGAATAATACGAAGTTTGGATTCAACGAAGAAATGTATATAGGGCTCACCATATTGTACCTAGCTTAAAGACCCCTTTCTTAATTGTGTATGCACATTTATAGAAATTACAGGTAAACTGACCTTCAGAAATAGCCGAGCTGTGATTGGCTAATTGTCTGGAAAAATATGAGACAAGTTTCAGAAAATATAGCAATGTCCTATTTGATGAAACTGTTTCATGAAACTCCAAAAATCTCTTGAAACATGTTTCTCGGACGTACACACGATGAAACTTTTGTCTGCAAATAATTATGTTCTTCGCATTTTCACAAAACAGTTTTTTTTCCAATCGCGCATGATATAGTCTACAAGTTCGTTTAGAAAACCATTAGGAAGTTGAAGAAATGACATCGAAGTTCATTTTACCCATTCATTTCAAAATTTTATGACTTTGCCTGTTGAAAAAATTAAGCTTTCTGATAAAGAATTAAACTGCATGAAAATGTGCCAGAAGGCACCAAAGTGCGCGGATTTTTCAATAAATCCTGAGGAAGCATGCCCCAGACCCCCTTACCCGCGCTTGGCACCTACAGAACTCGCATTCATGCATTCTGTGAATCAAAACACTCACATTAACTCTCAAACTCGTTGCTACGACCCTGAGTATAGGTTGGAATTATTTTCGGTGTGTGAAAGTGTGCCAAGTTCATAACGACCCCCCCACGCCCTAGCATGGCTTTGTGTCTTCTGTGCTCGCATGAAAATATTTCATGTTTTAAATATTGCCCCCCCCCCCCCAACATGGAATCCTTGATGCGCCCCTGCGGTTCTATCGCTACAGCGTCAAACATTTGGGATCCAGATCAGGCTCGACGTTTTGTTTGGTCTGATCTGGGTCCAACCTGTTAGCAAAGATTATTATTTTGCGGGCTTCACCACTGGTATCATACCGAATTCTTGGCCGCGGATATTTTTCGACTAGTCTTTTCGCGGAGAATAAATAAACTGAAATTGAAGGTAGGGGCTCTCATTTGAAATAGTTAAAACTTATTTACGAACACTTGTCAGGCGCGATTAAAGGCATATACATATTCTTGAATAGTCACTCTAACATCACATCATGGCTAAGGCATTACAGTACTTAACCCTTAAAGCGCCAAGAAAAAATGCATCTGAAAATGTCGTCTGCTTAAGTCGTCTGCTTCATATAATTGCCTAACATTACTGACGAATCAAGTATAGAAGCAAACAGCGTTGACCCAGAACAGACTGCTCCTATAGGAGCAGTCTGGTCTGGGTCCACACTTTCTGCCATAGATGCTTCTTAAACATTTCGGCAGACGAGATAAGCAGACGACTTTTGTTGTTATTGGCGCTTTAAGGGTTAAATATGCGAGAAAAATGCAAATAGATCATGAACGAGTCCTTGAAATCGGGACACTTTGGGATTGATTGACAATTACACATTTTTACAGCAATGGTTTCTATATTTTTGCGTTTTTGGTGAAACGACATTTACTTGTTTTTACCTGTATGTTAATGATTTGGCTTGAATAAACGTCGATTGTTTATGAGAACGGGATTTCTGCCCCTACCCCTTCAACGGTTGCAAGTCTAAACCATGGAGGTGCGTGGAAAAATACTATAGCGTCCGCCGGGTTTTGTTATCTGGCCGCGGGGCAGGGCTTTTTAGAACCGTTTTCCACATATTAATTAAAGTGGCAATAACTAATAATGGGCTCAAAGGCACTTACATTTTGAAAGCCTGTAGTTTCTACCAGCAGGGACAGCTGATACTGGTTCTATTGCGAGTTTGATGCAAATATGAACCACGGGTTGAGAGCATGCTCCTAATCTTACCGCGGATGTGACCATTGTTGGCGTTGTTCATGGCCGCGGGGTTCTGCAATATGCTTTCTTGTCCACGGAAATCCTAAAAATCAAAACGTCAGAATCATCTATGACAAAAGATAGGTAGCTGGTGTGCTGAAACGACTGGATCAAAACCCTGTTAGTTCAGAATGTAGCCATTGGGTTTTCGCTTTTTTTTTTATTTTTCTGTATGCTGATTTAGAACAATTATCTAGTTTCTACGGTAGTAGGATCGCCTGACCAAAGTGCTGAAGGTTGTGAGCAGCAAAATCTAGCTGTTTGTCTGTCTGTCCGTTAATCTGTCCATCCATCTGTCGGTCTGCATTGGTTCTTCCTTCTTTTACTTATATACTCGTTTAGCCTGCTTACATGTGTCTAGTAGCTCAGGTGGTTGGAGCGCCTGTCCAATGTTCTGAAGGCTGTGAGCAGCATAATCTAGCCATTTCTCTGTCTGTCCACTTTCCAATGGCTGTCTGTCTCGCTTTTTCTGTCTGTTTCGTTCTTTGCTCTTTTGACTTTTTTGTATGCCTGTTTTGCTAGATTATCTAGTATCTCAGGTGGTAAGTGTGCCTGACCATATTTTGGATACTTTCAAGTTTTCTAAATACCTAGGCTTGGCATTGGACCCAGCATCTACTCTTTACCCCCAAAATATAAGGAATATCAGGCATACCCAAAACATATTCGAACTTTAGCGACCCCAAAAACATTTTCCAAATCTGAACATTGACCTTAAAAGCCCCAAATTGATAGAAATGACCCCCCAAAACATAAAAAAAAAAAAAAATCATAATTTCATCATATCTCCAAACATATTTATTTTTCTGATCTCCTGCCCCCCCCCCACCCCCCCATGCTTTCTCAGTCAGTCAGCCAGCCTGCCCAATCAACCGCTTCAATTTCTTAGTGTAGACAGAGCCTCTTTGTAAAAGTGTATTCTTGTCACAGAAGAGTATTTGCGTGTCCCAGGGGGCTTGGGAGGGGTGGGTAACTCTTTTTTCTTCATACGAAGGGTCTGGCCCAGCTTCTACCATTCACCCCCAAGAAATATCAGGAATTTCAAGGACCTCAAAAATATTTGAAATTTTAGCAACCCCCCAAAAATCCTTGACGTAAAGAAAAGACACCCTAAAATGCATAGAAATTACACCTAAATATAGTCCAATTTCGTGGTGAACCCCCCCCCCCCACCTCCAAAAAAATATCCATATATCTTCATATCCCCAAAATATTCATTTCTCTGATGCTAGAGGTCAAAATCTAGGACATCTTATTTCCTTTTTAGAATCATTTGGGTTTGAACAACAGTGGCGAGTTCAACAATGTGAGCGTTTGGGGGCACTTTAATGATGGTACCTACGAGGCATGTTCGAAATGAATTGCTTATTGTCCTATATCTCAATATCCACGTGGGACACGATAAAAACCAATATATACCTATATAGGTTTATTTAAGGTCTACACAACGGTGTATAAATGTACACGTTAGACTTAATGTAAGACACAAAATTTGGCATATTAATACACGCAGTCATTGACCACTGTAATAAAAATAGTTGGTACATGTAGAAGAGTCAACCAGAAAGAAGCTGATGATTGAACTTTCTACTACTTACGGACCTTCTTGTGTGTCCTATGACACAGTTAGGCGCTGGAAAAATAAAATTTAATCTGGCTTAGAGTCCATCAAAAATGCACCAAAATCAGGAAGGCGAAAATTTGCAGCTTGTAAAGAAATCGTTTCAAAAATGAAGGAAATCATTGAAGGAGACGCCAGATTTACAGTTTGTGATATTGCATGAAAAGTAGGCATGTCACTATCAACGGTTCACTTTATTTTGAAGAAACATTTAAAAGTCCGAAATATTTTTGCTAGATGGGTGCCACATCTGTTGACTGATGAGCAAAACAGACAACGGGTTTTAGTGGCCAAAAAGCTGCTTAAAATGTTTCAAACTTATGACAAAAAGCAGTTTGTCAATGTCGTCCCAGGTGATGAAAATCGGGTCTATTAATTTGAGCTGGTCAGAAAGGTTAGCAATAAAATCTTGGCCACTAAACATAGCAGACGCCCAATAATTGTCAAACGGTTTTTAAGTGCAAGGAAGGTTTGGTATGCAATTTTCTTCTCTGGTGAAGGAGTCGCAATAAAAGTGCTGGTGGAAAAGGGCAAAAACATCACTGGAAAGGACTACAAAGACATATAGTACTGGAGAAGCCTAAAACATATCAGAAACGACGCCCTGTCACTGGTTTTAAACATATCTGTCTTCTACATGGCAATGGCCCTGCTCATGCCTCTGAAATAGTTACAGTGTTTTTGAAGAAAGAAAAAGTAACTATTTTGCCTCACCTCCTGCATTCCCTAGATCTTGCCCCATGTGATTTCTTTATGTTTCAGAAATTGAAATAATTCCTTGCTGGGCGGAAATACCAGTTATTTTATAGAACCATTTGTATTTGAAGAACATGTACTATTTCATTTTCTTACTTTCTGTGACTTTAGGCCTTCAGGTTCGTGACCAGATGTTCCACTCTTTTGAACAATATGACTGCCAGAGCTCTAGCTAAGAAACTTCTTTTAACAGAATTTCCTCCTGAACAACTGGTCCAAAAGCAAGTTAATTTCACAGAACTGTCCCCTATGGTGTCTTCTACCAATTTTGCACAAATGGTTCCACTCCACTGAACAATGGATCCGCAAAAGCTCCAGATAAGAAATGCCTTTGAATGATTCTCCTCCTGAACCAATGATCCAAAATGTACAATAATTTCACAAACTTGGCCCTAATGATGCACTCTACTAAAATTATACAATTGGTTTGGCTCTGCCATTAAGATACTTCATTCAAGCTTGCACATAATGTCTATGGTGGCGATTAAGTAAAAGTAGGAAAAACTTATACAAAAGTGGACAGAACTTTATCAAATCAGTTCTTGATTATCATTGATTTCTTTGAATAAGTGGGTGGATTTGTATTAGGTAAGATACTAGGAAACACTTTCCCTCATCCTCATAAGATCTTTAACCAACAGAAACCAAATGGAAATCTGAAGGAGAAAAAAAACATGCCACGGTATTAGGAAACAAATTACAACTGTTTAGTTTTGGTTGTGCAAAACAAAGTTAAGAGAAAATTGTTTACCGCTTACCTGCCTGAAGAGCTTTCACAAACATTTATTGAGGGATCATTTTAACACTCTATAATAAAAGCGTTTGAAAATAAAGTTTGATTATTCACTTCTTAAGTTAGCAATTATCATCTGGTTTCTTGCATTGTTCAATAATGGATTACATTTGATAAACTCTCCCCAAAAAGGCTGTTTTTGTCCAATGAACAAATGCCAATGTCGTCAGAAAGATTGCTTTCCCATTTCACTTTGTGGCAATATGTTTGACCCTACATCAGAGACGGGACTTCCAGTTTCCATTTGCAGGTTATAGAAAAGATATCTAACTAGCAACCTCCCTATTTGAACGCTTCAATGCAGCCGTCCCCACCAGTACTCTCAGTGCTTTGATTTGTTTGGGTACACATTCTTCTGTGGCTGTATGACAAGGGAATGCCACAATCAAAACAAGATTTTTGAAAATGAAACTCGCCTTCAACTCTTTGCCTACTAGTGTCATCTGCTGATAACCTTTACAAACAGTTTGAACCCAGATCAGGCCCGACGAAATGTCGGGCCTGATCTGGATCCAAATTATTTGACACTGATGGCATTTCTGATTTTTTTTTCAAAAAGTTGATTTTGAAAAAAAAATCAGCAGATGATAAAAAAGCATGCAAAATGATCCATTAGGCAAGAGTTAAATATGGAAAATGAAAATTAAAAGGCTATCCGAAGAGTTTTCAGGTCAGTTTTTGATTTCAGTGTTCAATGTTACACAAGATGATAAACATAGCATGTATTTATGAATAAATTCAGATTTTTCTGTTCATCATACATTAGTATATAAAGTTTGATTGTCATTGATTAATGTAAATACATTTATAGATGTGTAATGGAAATACCAGAAATATATTGTTTTAAATATTTAAAAGCTATTCTTGATTCTTGCAAACTAGCCCTACCCACTCAGAGCAGTGCTTTTTAAAAGATCAAAATCAACCTATTGTATATTGGAAAGCCATAGAGGGGGTACTTTGGCACACAGTGAAGGCTCAGATGAAATGGTGCAGGGTCTACACTGTTTGTGATGATTTCGTTTGGTTTTGATTCTTTAGGTCTCAGTCAACAATTTTTCAGTCATGTCAGGACAGGTCTTCCTGAGTTGAACCAGTACAAAGTAGCAGATATTTTAAAGTGTCTTGCTCAAGGACACAGCGCAGTGACTCCACTGGAGGTGAGGCTCAAACTAGCATCCCTATGATCCCCAGTCTAATGCTCTACCAACTGAGCCACTGCATTCCCCATTTGCAATGATGAAAACAGTCCAGGGACTAAATATATGAGCCAGTGACATGAGATTTCCAACAATGAGGTATTAGCGACCAGCAAAGCCTCAGATCAGCCTGCACATATGTGCAGTCTGATCAGAGCTTTTGCTAGTCGCTTGAGTATTCTAGGATTGTTAAGCTACTGACTGAACACCATTTGGAGTTTCTAAGCTTAAAAGGAGGCTGCAGAGGCTCGTCCGAGTCTACACACGTCAAAATACCACATTGTTGGAAATCTCATGCACCGGCCCATATCATAATCTGTAGCCTCTTGTTTTACCAATGAACAATCCCAACTGTATTGCATCAAAGGGAAGAATCTGTCAGTATACAAAGAGCTAAACTAAGATGGTAAATGCTTTTACTTTTTTTTTTTTTATCTTTTTTTTTTATAAACTTCATCTAATTTCTGATCTTTGGAGTATTTTTAGTATTACCTAGTAGTTCCTTTATCCTATAGCATTCAGAATAGCCAAAATGGCCCAACAGCTTTGGTTATTTCAAGTGCAATAAGGTTAATACAAGAATTATTTTAACTCGGCATGCTGGGCTATATTTATCCCCACGCTTTTTTAAAAAAGAGGAGAAATTGTAATCGCCTCCGTCCGTCTGTCCCTTATGCTATCTCCTAAACCATTGGACGAAATTCATCCAAATTTGGTGTGTGAGTTAATCACATGAATGGGGCATGCAAAGGCAATTTTTTTTGGCCCCGCCCCTTCGGGAGGGGTCAAAAGGTCAAATATCATAAAATTTCAATTACAGAGTCAATTTCAAAGATTTTTATTCCAAACTGTGTGTGTTCTTATAAATGAAAGATACAAAACAGATCAGACGGGATTTTCATTCTGTCGCATGGGTCATGCCCCAAGGGTGGGACTTAGGGGCGCCCAGGGGGTCAAAAAAATTTTTTTCAAACATGGTCATGTGGCATATCAAATTGACGGGGATCACGAGCAGAACAAAATGCAAGTAAAATTTTCATCCTAGGGTCAAACTGGCGACCTTGGGGTTAGGTCAAATATCATTAAATTTTGGTTACCATGTCAATTTCAAAGATTTTTATACCAAACTTTGTGCGTGTTCTCACAAATAAAAGATAGAAAACATATTGAATAGAATTTTCATTCTGTTGCTGGGGTCAAGCTCAAGGGGTGGGACATGGGGTGCTGGGGTCAAAAACTTTAGTGTGGGGATTTGTGATGGCGCCCCATCAACTGCGCATTCTAGTTAATGATTTTTTTGTCAGCAGATTTTTTGTCAAAATCAACATTTTCAAACAATTATTTCAGGAATATGATCAGAGTGTCAAACCATTTGGATCCAGATCAGAACCGACTTTTTGTCAGGCCTAATCTTGATCCAAACTGTTTGCAAAGGTTTTCAGCAGACAACAGTGAATGATGCCTTCAACAGCAGAGTTCCTATATCTTTATTATTGTACTGTATTCTGATATTTTTTTCAGGAGGCGAAATGTATGAGTACTAACTGGACCAACTATATGCAAGCAGGAAAAAGTGTGTTTGCTCCGACATAGAAAATAAAACTTTTACAGACTTTTTATCCATTTCATGAGAAATTCTATTTATCTTTATACAAGGACAGCATACATAATTTCACTGTTTAACAGTGCATAAAAACTAAGTTAGCCCTTTTCATCCTGGATGACTACAAACAGGTACTTTGACAAACAGTGAAGACCCTGATAAAATGCCGCTTAATGCGGCATTTCATCAGGGTCTTCACTGTTTGCTAAGATAAAAACAATCTTAAGGAACATAAATACATCATATTTTAGAAATTTTGACTTGTGACCCCTTAAAACAAAAATGGACTATCCCATGCATATTGTATCAATATGTTTGGGAAAATCCATCAGAATTAAAAGGGTTATTAATTTAAAGGGGACAGCAACCCTAATAATAAGTATGTTTAATCAGAACAACCTCTATGGAACCATGAATTTTGATAAAAGTATCATCAATATTGGTTGAAAAATGGGGAATTTATGGGCATTTAAAGAATTCAATATTGCTAACATTGAGCAGCCATTTTGAATATTTTTAGTTTTCAGAATTTTTTCAACTGCTTAATTTTAGTTATCAATACTATCACAGCATCTGTGTTCCAGCAGATATGCATCTTTATACATAAGAAAAATGTTTTTTTAAAGATAATTACAAGTTATTCATTGGTTTGTCTTTTATTTTGAATATGCATATTTAATTAGGCTGTGTGACGTTACTAAGCCTACAATATGGCCGCTTCCATTACAGTCCATTTGCAAATATTCAAACGCCTACAACTTCTTAGTTTTTCAACCGATTTAGATGAAACTGGTATCAAAATTCATGGTTTACTAAGGTCTTTCATATAAAACATAGTTATCATCAGGGTTGCTGTCTCCTTTAAGCCTGTACATGACAAGCCAACAAAATGATCTGTGTATCCAGCAAAGACTCAGATCAGTCTCAAAAACAATGGATTTCAATAGTAAACTTTTGGAATAGACTGTGACAGAACGTAACCATGCTGGTTACAGATTCTTCTCTAGACATAATCTGCCTAAAATTACTGTAACAAGCCCTTCTACCTGCTAGTTTTGTCTGCTGATAATCATTGCAGTTTGGACCCAGTTCAGGCCAGGCTGATCAGTCCAGTCCCAAGCTCGCCATTGAGTGCAGAGTGAGGAATTTGATCAGTCTTTACTGGTCCAACAGATCATTTTTTGGTTTTCTTATACACTTGCTCAAAGTAATAAATTTATGTATTTTATCATGCTTTACTCTTTGCATGATGTTTTTGTCATCCGCAGATTTTATTTTGCTTCAAAAAACACTTTCAGGAATACCATCAGTGTCAGTTTAGATCCAGATCAGGCCCTACATGTTGTCATGCCTGATCTGGATTCAAAACTGATTGCAAAGGTTCTCAGCAAGAGACTGATTATACTCCATAAAATGAAAGATATATCACAATTTGTCATCTGCTGGTCATGATTGGAACTTTGAAGGAATAAGATTTTTTAAAATCATAAATACTGTTATTTTATATTTGTATTGTTATTTGATAAGTATGTACAGTAAATATTACAATGTGAAGATTCTTCACTTTGTCTCGTGATGTGTCATAGATCTGGCCCAGAGGTTATAACACTTTTTTCATGCTCAGCTGAACTGAGCATGAAATTTCAACTGCTCATAAAAGCTAAAATACCAACAAATAAAGAAGTTTCTTGCTTTAAGTCTCTCAGATGTATTTATCATGCTAATAATTTTAACATTTGTGAGCAGGATAAACTTCATGCTCAGCTGAGTTGAGCATGGAAAAAGTTTTATAACCTGTGTCCTAGATCAGCAAGTTTCTTCATATCTACAGCAGAAGGATAAATGCTTGTGTTACATGTATTAATTATTTCAAATTTTGAATGCTTTTAGCTGTTGCACAGTTCTAAAACCTGCATTAACGCGAGTGGGTTTATTTTTAGTGTAAGCGACAGATCACTAACTTTTATATACAGTTTCACTTTCATTGTTGAACATTATAGGCTGATTTTTCTGGGTAGAAGCCAGAACACAACAAAAAATTGTTTTGAACAAGAGCTCACCACTGTCTGCTGGTGGGATTTGAACTTGCAACCCCTCAGCCCAAAGTCGGACAAGTTATGCACTGCAATACAGTGCCCTTGTGTAAAGTCCACTAACATCAGTATTAGTTTATAGGTACATTTGTACAGATTTGTGAAATGACTTCCTATGTAAAATTGACATATTTTCATTCCATTTTAAATCCTTCACAGATTCTATCTGCATGATAATTCAAGTCAGCTCAAGAGTATAAGAATCTACCATCAGTTTGAGGGTGGGATAGAAAAATCTGTTCCAAGGATCACACTCACACAAATAATAGATTCTTTTTCTGGCTTACCATAAAATATCATATTTTTATGGTTAAAAATGACCCCCCACCTTCCTGAGAAGTTCCAGAATATGCTGAGATGCAACATAACCTGATTTTATGTCACTTTAACATGAATGACGTCACTTGTCTTTTGACATGCAGCCGTTCATTTTTATCAATCCCACAGTTGTTTACATCGCAGATCAGAAACAACCTAACACGTTGCGTGCGAGAATGGATTGAGGTAAGTTGACGTTGTTTTTACTTTTACAGACGTTAATACGAGGAGTTGCGAGTCAAGATTTTGCAGAGAAACATAGTGTACCTTCCTTCATGTTTCGCCATAAGTAGTTGTTTAAAAAGGATCCCTTTGCAACAGAAATAATATGTTTTTCATGAGAATATTCCACCAAAGACACGAAAATCGGTTACACTTGCTAATTGCTCCAGATCTTTTTGTCCGATTGGCCTGGTCGAAAGTTCAGGGTATACCTGAAACATTCTTTGTCGCGTATCATCCGGAGAAAATAGTGAAATCAAGCCAGCTTTTACAAAATATGGTGCTAAACACACACAGGGTAGTTTGACTGGGATACTATCACCATCGATGAGTGAATTACCTGGATACAAGCAACATCGGAGAGGTTTTTTTGAAAAATGAAACAACTTCCAGCAAAGAGTACGGCCAAAAAAGATATAGTTTACATCGGAGACTTTTACTTATTGAAAAGCGCAAGTTCCACGGACGCCAGAAGTTTCCAGATGTGGTTAGAATGATCTCAATTTAAACTTTACATTTTAGAACAGCTTTGCTAATATGAGCCGTGACATGTGGTTTCCAACAATGTGGCATTTTGACAAGTGTAGACTCAGGCGAGCCTGTGCAGCCGCCTTTCAAGCTTAGAAACTCCTAACGCTGTTCGGTCAGTAGCTTAACAGTAATAGAATATTCAAGCGAGTAGCAAAGGCTCTGATCAGACTGCGCGTATGCGGAGGCTGGTCTGAGCCTTTGTGGGTCACACATACCACATTGTTGGAAATATAAAGTCACGGCTCAATTATTTATTTTACCAATGAGAAACACGTACACTTATCTGACGATTCACTAGGGGAACACGTTTCCGTTACATATTAAGAATTCAGGATACGCTATTCAATCCATGAAGTAAAGCTTGTCAGAGTTTTTTTCTATCAGTTTGACCGGGGCCTATATATAACAAGTCCCCTTCCTGATGAGAATTCCTGGATTCGCGCATGTCGGATCTGTTCTTGGTCCAAACTGTTTAGAAAGATTATCAGCAGGCAACACTAATGTGCGTACAGAAATTCAGTGAACAACGCTTTTTTGCGTTTATTTCGTTATGTGCGGACTGATCGCACAATGACCAACAGAATTTAATACATCTATACACCGCCTAATTGGTGATATTTTTTTTCGTTACAAAATGTATTGTCAAATGGACTGTGATATGATGGAATTTGTCCTCATTTGAGCATCTGCATTTTTTAATTTACCCTAAATGCACCTTTGTACGGATCGCTGCCTTTAGTTTACTATCGATGAATAATTATACGGTTTTGTAAGACGGAGAAGGGACTCTTATCATATCAAATGCAAATTATGGCCATAGTTTGGGAGCACAGAACTTTGGCAAACGAGAAAATATTGAGACCTTCCCAGTGGGTACCCGTCTGCTTGTTCCTATGAAATGAATCTCTGTGGTCCCCTGTTCCCCAATTTAAAATCTTGATTTTCTGTGTTCCCTGCTCCTTCTCTGATCATCTGATTAAAAAAAAAATCAAACTTGTTTTATTAAATAAATTGAACTTTCTATCTATTTATTCCAAATACTGATTTGTTGACGCTAGACAATGCAAAACATGCACGCCAAAACGTAATTCCGGACAACTATAAGTGATAAGATAAAATAATCACAGGCCTCACCCGTCAGGTGTGATTCAAGTGAAAAAAGACTCATCCAATAAAATAATCACAGGGCTCACCCGTCAGGTGTGATTCAAGTGAAAAAGACTCATCCAATAAAATAATCACAGGGCTCATCCGTCAGGTGTGATTCAAGTGAAAAAAAGACTCATCCAATAAAATAATCACAGGGCTCACCCATCAGGTGTGATTCAAGTGAAAAAAAGACTCATCCAGTAAAATAATGCTGAGGTCGGAAAGAGAAACTAGTGATGGGGTGGGAATGTGCTTGGAAATAGGTTGAACAATATATCAGTGGATGTTTTTGGGGTGGCTGAGAACTAAATGTTCATGCGAAGTGCATCATAGGCTATAAATAATGCACCAGTCATTTGTAGCCACTGCTTCACCCAAGCCTCTGAGCAAGATGGGGATATAATGTGCTGTGTTTTTACTTTCACGTTGTCTCCACAATGCGGAGGAAATGTAGGGATTTGATAGACCTAGACAAACATTGCTGTGCAGTATAAAAACAGACTACAGGGGAGAACTGTCATGGTTTTGCCAGCTAGCTGCCCCCACAGTATGGTGATTACTATGGGGAACTGCAGACACAAAGTCAAAGTCCTCGACATTCCTCTGAGCTGGGGGGGAGGGTCACAAATGACTGGTGCATAAAGACGAAAGAAATTATGTGCACCAGTCATTTGTAGCCACGCACAAGCCGGGCAAATGCGCTGTTAGTACAAGGTCATACCAGAGACCTGTAGCCAGAAAATCAAAGCCCCGCCGTTCCCCGGCTCTGTGGGACGTAGCTACGATTGACTTGTGTAAAAGACGCTGAAGAGCGCCATCAAATACTGTGATTCCCGTTAATATATCCGATGAACAGCCTCGAGCCAGTGCATGCGATTTCCAACAATTTGACATTTTGACAAGTGTAGACACGGACGAGCCTCTGCAGCCTCCTTTAAAAGCTTAGAAACTCCAAATGGTGTTCAGTCAGTAGTTTAACAATCATAGAATAGTCAAGCGACTAGCAAAGGCTCTGATCAGACTGCGCATATGCGCAGGCTAATCGGAGGCTTTGCTGGTCCCACATAACACATTGTTGGAGATCTCATGCACTGGCTCTGTTTTATTAATATTATTATCTGTTGCACTTGATGTATTTGTCCAAGCAACACAGGCCACGACGCGAGAAAACATGTCTTCTGGGTTTCCGACAAAGCGAGTCTCAAACCAGTCCCTTCGGCTAAACAGACTCGCACGAGGCAGGTCTAGGGATTATTCTTCTCAAAAAGCAAACAACAAAGTTGCTGATGATACTGCGTGGATGCGCAGGCTGGTCTGGGCCTCTATTGCTACAAATCACCGAAGACAGGTTTCAATTGCTATATGTGTCATTTAACCATGACACATATAAGAAAACAAGATGCGAAATTTGATTATCGTGAAATATGATAACTCAGACCGAATTGTAACTTGTGCAGTCTCTTCAAAGCATTTATAGTGAATATATAGACATACCAAGAGTTATCCTGCTGGTGACCGTTTTCTATATCATATACGAAAGTAAACATGGTAATCATTGAACTGTATAAACCACGTGTTGCCCATATGAAATACACTGAGGGAAAATAAGGATTTTTCTAAATCGAAAATGACTAAGTTATTTTATTTCACAAGAGATTCCAGACTTATTTTCCTATCATAAATATTCAAATATGCAATTGTATATTAGGCGGTGTTTTATTATATGTATGTGCAAAATTCTAGTCAAAAATTTTATCATTAAAGACATTTTAAAAAAGAAAAATGATGTTCACTGAATTTCTGTACGGACTATAGCAGGCAAAGAGTAAATTAATTACTTCACGTGTAAATGCAAGCCATTTGTATGCTGGGACGTTACAGTCGTGAAAATACTGTAAGCTCATGCCAGGGTCGGGCAACAAAGGCAACTTTGACGAAGTCTTGGCTTCATTAATACAAGGACACACGGGTGCTTTACAACCGTTAATATACGGAAAAGAATGTTATAACGTCATTGTTATATATCTTTCTTACAAGCACATGCAGTTCCAAATTATTTGATCCAATTGTATGCAGAACTCATGAAGCATACAACGAAACCACACTGGATAGGCAGCAATCGAAAACGTCAATACTATCGACAAACGTAGACCAAAAATTGTTAGACACAGTTTTTGATTGCCATTAGTCGCCCGACTGGCGAAAATGGCAATTGAAAACACTCGGTGTAGCTATTTCTGATCCGCGTTCGTCCATGAATAGCGTTTTCGATTGCCGTCTATCCGGTGTGGAAACAAAACTATTTTTTCAACTGTAAATTATTTCTAGCAGCCCCAGTTTTGGATTGTTTTGGCTACGATTTCAGTATACATGTGTATTCAATAAACACATCAGATAGGTGGCAATCGAACACGTTAATACTATCGACGAACGTATAAGGTATATAACAAAATGCATTACCCCCCCCCACCGGTGGCTTAGGCTGCTGTCGTGGCTCTATTGCTGTGTATTTATTGTTTTATGATCCTCCCATTGTTTCTGGGGTTCTGTGTTGGTCTTTGTTTTGGTATGCATTACTTTGACTTTTCTAGTTTTGTAATCATCTTGACGAGGACGAGAAAGCTGGTTCCTTTGCTTTTATTGCATTTTGGGTGTCTTTGTTACTGTAAATGTCTTGAAGCTCTTCCTCACGGTGCAATCAGTTGGTCTGTAGTATATGATTGTGGTATTTTCTGATCACACCCACTTACTTTTTGGTCGGCGTTTAGGACAAATGCCACCACTACCCAAAAGTACCATAGCATATGGTAAGTGCAGAGCAAGGAGACGTAATCGCTCTTTAATTCTTACTTACTAGATATGTGTGCATGGGTGGACATAGGCTGGATACGCCAGTTGATCTGTCATGTGCGATTTTGATGTGCTTGTGCGATTAAGTACACTCATGTGTAGGAGGGGGGGGGGGGGGGATTGCAATCAGGGGTATAACTTCTATAAGTTAAAAATATAGGTCATTTAAGCAGTTACTATTATTCCTTTTCACCAATGGTTTCAAACTAACACTGCAGGAAGTATCACTGAAATTATTTAGGACAATGTCAAATTTGCAATCAATAAATAAAACCAATCTATGTCAAAGGGGCTAATTTGCTGCATCAAGGGGTTAGACTGGAATTAGTCCAACCAATATATAGGCACCTTCACATCTAAAACACAAACAAAAGCTCGGTTTCCTCTCAGATAGAAAAATACTTTTACCATAATGTTTATACCATTCAATTCTCTCCAGACTTTTTGAAAAGTCCGTCAGAAATTATCCAGCAAGCAAATCGCTACACATCATATTTCCGTTGTACGGCAAACTGGGCCAGCACATGTGAGATTAGTACTTTACGCATTTGCGTAACATGAATGTTTAATGTCGGTTGTCATGTGATTCAAATTTAAAATATATATATATATTTTAGCTGTAACGGTATTCGTATCTTAATTTAAAGTCAGATAATTGTATGTGTTTTCCATTGGTGAAACAGCCGCGACTTTAGATTTCCAACAATGTGGTATGTCCGCCCATGCGTGGATCAAGAGGGGGAGAGGGGGTCCGGAGCCCCCCCCCCCCCCCCCCCCCCCCCCTTAAATGACAAAAATATAGGGTTTTCTAGCAATACAGGTCCGATCCCCTGAAAAATCGTAAAGCTACCAAGCCAGCATTCAATATAGGGCCATCATCGGCACGCCACCGAAACGGCCGCTTATAGTGGTACTTGGATCCTCCCTCCCCTTATCATAAAAAAATGTTGTCATATTTGGACCCACTCTGACAAAACTTTCTGGATCCCCGCATGACAAAGGCTCAGACCGATTATAGTGGTACTTAGATCCTCCCTCCCCTTATCAACTGAAAAAATGTTGGCAAAGTTGGCCACCCTTTGACAAAACTTTCTGGATCCCCACATGGCGACCCACAAAGGCTCAGACCAGCCTGCGCATATGCGCAGTCTGATCAGAGCCTTTGCTTCTCGCTTGAATATTTATGACTGCTAAGCTACTGACCGAACAGGGTTTGGAGTTTCTAAGCTTAAAAGGAGGCTGCACAGACTCGCCTGAGTCTACACTTGCCAAATGCCACATTGTTGGAAACCACATGTCGCGGCTCATATTAGCAAAGCTGTTCTAAAATGTAAAGTTTAAATTGAGATCTTTCTAACCACATCTGGAAACTTCTGGCGTCCGTGGAACTTGCGCTTTTCAATATGCAAAAGTCTCCGATGTAAACTATATCTTTTTTGGCCGTACTCTTTGCTGGAAGTTGTTTCATTTCTCAAAAAAACCTCTCCGATGTTGCTTGTATCCAGGTAATTCACTCATCGATGGTGATAGTATCCCAGTCGAACTACCCTGTGTGTGTTTAGCACCATATATTGTAAAAGCTGGCTTGATTTCACAATTGTCTCCAGATGATACGTAACAAAGAATATTTCAGGTATATCCTGAACTTTCGACCAGGACAATCGGACAAAAAGAACTCGAGCAATAAGCAAGTTTAACCGATTTTCGTGTCTTTGGTGGAATATTCTCATGAAAAACATATTATTTCTGTTGCAAATGGATCCTTTTTTAACTACTACTTATGGCGAAACATACAGGTAGGTACACTATGTTTCTCTGCAAAATCTTGACTCGCAACTCCTCGTTTTAACGTCTGAAACAGTAAAAACAACGTCAACTTACCACATTCCATTCTCGCACGCGATGTGTTAGGTTGTTTCTGATCTACGATGTAAACAAAATTGTTGCATCCCGGGTATAGGGTGTGATATGGGTAGAAACAGTGGAAATCATGATCTGGTGTGCAAGGAAATTTGGTATCGTATAGGAAGAGAGACATGCAATCTCAACAAAGCTTTTAGCTGCTACACAGTGAATATGACCAGGAAATGCAACAATGACAGATCAAAGATCAACCCATGACACTGTTAGGAAGAGACATTAACTCTTTGCATGCTGGGTAATTATCCATGCTTTTGTTGTTGTCTAATGACTTTTTCAAAATAAACTTTTTCAAAAAATTATTTCACAGACACTATCAGTGGATCCAGATCAGGACCGACATTCTGTCGGTCTTGATCTGGGTCCAAACTATTTGCAAAGGTTATCAGCAGATAAAAATAGTCCCCGCTAGCAAGGAAAGAGTTAAACACATACACACATGACAGCAAGAATACGATAAAAGTAACTGTAAAGCATCCAGCTCTCTCTTCCTAAGCAAGATGATTGCCAAATTAATAAGGACACTAAGAACTGATTCACAAAACCAGAAACAAAACCCCACAACAACAAAGAAACTAACACCAATAGAATCGCCTTAGAAAAGACAGGGAGCAGCCGCAGCCATCCCAAGGCTTAAATATATTTTACTGACCAAATCTTAGCCCTAGATTCTGCTGTTATTGAAGCACATAATTGTTTAGCTCTCATAGAGGCTTCATAATTTATTTAATGTATCAGCACAGGAAAACGATCAAATCAAATTAATTGCGATGAAACAATAAAAAACGCTCTTAGCTTGTCACATACAAAGCTAAAAAACAAACAGGTTTTCGTCCAAAGAATAGACACATTATCTCCTAATGAAGCATCCTCCTGTGAAGTTTCATAACGTCATTTTAAATGGTACACGAGATCTGAACAAGGATTTCAGACCAAGAGAAATAAATGAAAATCTGATTCAGCAAGAGTGACCTTTTTTTATTCACATCACATTGTCTCTTAATGATGACAAAATTCCAAATGGTACAAATGCAGATTTGAGGCAGGATTTGAAACCAGGGGAGATAATTTGAAACGTGTTTGTGGTACATTTTCATCTTATGATGCATCAACAAGTGAAGTTTCATGACATGATTCCAAACAGAACAGGACAGTGATTTTAGACT